>PVJI01010118.1:0-61975 GCA_004026765.1 Micronycteris hirsuta
GGGAAGTTTTCCTTCATTATCTGTTCAAAAATACGTTCAATTTCTTGGTGTTCCTCTTGTCCTTCTGGCAGCCCTATGATCTGGATATTGGGTCGTTTACAAATGTCTCTGAGGTTCCTGAGACCCTCCTCATTTTTTTGAATTCTTGTTTCTTCCTTCTGGTCCACCCCATTGGTTTGAGATCCAACCTCCTTTTTTTTTTCTGTTGGTTCCCTGTAGATCTTTCTCCATTATCCTTATCGTATTCTTCATCTGTTCAACTATTTGCGTCCACCTATCTTCCAGTTTTGTTAGCATTTTGATTACAAGCATTTTAGACTTTATTTATTTTTATTTATTTTTAAGATTATTTTTATTTATTTTTAGAGAGAGGGGAGGGGAGGGAGACAGAGAGGGAGAGAAACAGCAATGTACGGTTGCCTCTCACGGGGACCTGGACCGCAACCCAGGCATGTGCCCTGACTGGGAATTGAACTGGGACCCTCTGGTTCCCAGCCCGTGCTCAATCCACTGAGCTACACCAGCCAGGGCCTGATTACAAGCATTTTAAATTGCGCATCTGATAGGTTGACTATGCCGTCATCCGTTAGTTGTAATTTGTTCTGATCTTTCATTTTGGCCATTTTCATTCTTTTTATCTTGGTGCACTTGTCAGCTGGCAGGTGCCTGCAACCTGGGTCACTTTTTGGATGACGTTGCCTCTGGGGGCGGGGCCTGGGAGGAAGCAATGGTGACCTCAGATCACCGCGGGCTCCCATCACTCCTCCGCTCCCCAGTTCCCCACCACCTTTTCTGCCAGACTCGATTCTGCTGGCTCAGCCCTGGCCTCTCTCCGGCAGCGTCGCAGGCTTGCGGGATTCACCTGTTGTTCGGGGCCACGCCCTGTTCAGGCACTGGCGGCGTGAGTCCCTCCATGAGAGCTGCCTCTCACTCCGTTCCTCTGCCCGGTACTGCCCCGCTTACCGGCCTGGATGTTCGTCTTCTCCTACCTCCTGGGTGTCGGACTTCCCTTCAGTTCGATTCTGTCCATTCTGGTTGTTTAATTTTTCGCTACTGCGTTCGTTGTTTAGACACTCTGGATGTGCGGGCAGTGAGTGCGACCACCTACGCTGCCATCTTGGCGGAAGTCCTATCACAGGTGTTTTCAAGCAGCGGCACTTTTGTGGCTTTTTACTACTCAACTCATACCTTCAATTTATTGGCCGATCTTCCATCAAAGAACATCAGACTCACCAAAACAGAAGAGATGACAGTGGAAAGGGGACATCCCCAGGTGCCATGACACAAAGGGGGCTCACCACTTCCATGTCTTCTCCTGGCAATGGTTCACCAAGAAAAACCAAAACAAAACTGTTGCAGGTAGGCACAGGTAACCAGGTTCTTAGTGATCACAAACACACAGAAAGTTTATAGCAGCGAGAGAGAGAGATTTATTAAGCAACAGTACACGCTGCAGAACATGGGAGAGGGCTAACTTCAAGCAGGTATTGACCCTCTGTGGCTGGAGGGATTCTATTCTTACAAGGAAGATATTTCCTGGCTAGTTTTGGTGGGCTTTTACTGTGCAGGTACAAGTAGTTATATTGCTTTTAAGCTACTGTGCATGTGGTCCTTGATTGCCACTGGGGAAGGTGGGTCCCACAATGCTAATTTATTATTATGCTATTATAATGAAGCAGGGGTCATGTAGCCTCTTCTGCACAGGCGTAGTCATGATTCATCGTGATTCAGTGCTTTTCCTGAAAGTGGGGTCAATCAGTCTTAGAACAGGGGCTCTGTCAATGTCCTTTGTCTAAGTCCTGGGGTGCCTCTGGAGTTTCCTCCCTCCTGACTATCTCCTGCCTCAATAACATCACACAAGAGAATTGGGGGATAGTGAACCTGAGTCTCAGAGTTTTAGTCCATGGGTCCAGGAGATAGCATGGTAGGCATGGGAGCGGTTGGCATTTTATGAGGCAGAATCTCTGGAGCCAGGTCAGTGGCAGGGCAAATAGGGTAGAGTCTCCCGGCAATAGGGTAGTCAGCATGGCATGGGGCAGCACCTTGGTGTGTGGAGTTCAGCTGTCTCAGCAGTAATCTGAAGTCTACCTCAGTATACCCTTGAGGGTCATGTACTCCACCCCTTGGGTCTCTTGATAAGTGTCTTGGGACCCCTGATGGTGAGTGGGGAATTTCCACAGGAGCCTATCTCTGGGTGGTCCTGCTCTGCAGACACATCTGTTCTGGTCATGTGTGCAGATATCTTAGCTGTGCCTCCTTGCCAGATGTGTCTGGTGTGACTTAGGTAGTTTACTTCTTGAACCAAAGTGTCATTGCTGACTGAGTGACACCCTTTTGTTTTATGGACTTTATCCTATCTTCACCAAACCAATGCTATTTTATTGGTCCTGCTCTCCACAAACTCTTGCCAACAACACTTTAAATAAGGGTGAGTAAAGCCCATCTAACACATGCATTTCCTCCTGTAGCACATCACAGCCTTTCTGCCCTTAGTAATATCAGAAGGCACTTCAACATTGTGCCTGGGGCCATTTCCAATGGGAAATTACCTGAAAAAAGCATAAAATGTGGAAAATAGACCATGAGAAGGACACTTGTTTATAGTGTGAGAGCTGAAACAAAAAGTGGAGCCTCATTCATTTGACTGCAGCTAGGAGTGTGCGAGATAGGTGGCTCGAGTTTTTTTCTACTCCGGGTATGTTTGTTTATAAATGAGCATGAAAGCTCTGTGGGTATTGATTCTGGAATTACAAATAAGTGTTAGACAGTAGGCAAATTCATGAATATAGAAACTGATAATGAAAATCAACTATATCTATGTATATATGTATATGGCATTATCTATTAATGTTGAACACACAACACCCACATGTATACATAAGCAGGTATTTAAAAAATAAAACTTAAACTCATTATATAATACTTAGCCAGTTGACTATGAGAAGGCATGACCATGAAGGCACCCAACATCAGTGACACCTCCTACAGTTAACTGAAGCAAACTTCTGGTTACATGGTATCAAAACTCTTTAGGGTAAAAATTTCCCAATCTAACAATCCCACACCATCTCAATCAGACTAACCTGCTTGTATAAAAATTCTCAGGGCACCTTGTTAAAATTGTGTTCATGTGTCCTAACCACACTCTGGACCTACTGAAACAGTCTGGGAAAGACAGGACTGGATCCTAGGAACATGAATCTGTATTTTATGGTTCACAAAGCTCACAAGTCAAGTCTGAGAATCACTGTGAAAAGGTTTCCAACCAGTTAGGGAAGTCAGCCCTTGAAATCTCAGGACAAGAGACAAATCACAGACCCTTATTTGCCCCCTACCTCTATCCCTTTGTGAGTAGATGAAATCATACTAAATTTGACCTCAAGGAGAAAGAACTGTTCTATAATTTTTGGAAGGCCACTGGGTAGGTCCATTTAAAGTTGGGTGACCTAGGAAGGTTATTTAACTTCTCTATCTCTTATCTTTGAAGTGAGGGTAATTAAGGGAAATTCATATATCCGCAGTAGGAAATTGTAGCCCTTATGTTTTCACGTGTCAGGGAGCAAAGTCTCCCATGGAACATAAAGCCGGCATGCAGAACCCATGAGTGGGTTAGCAGAATTTCCTATGGGGAAATCAGGCTGACATGTTCCTTAGATTTAAAATAAAACCTTGCTCTTGCTAAAAAAACTCTCTCTCCCTGGATCAAAGAACTTATGCTAATACATGCCTGAGCTCATCCCAGCCAGTGTTTATGGTTCTGTGTGCCCTTCTATTTGCATATCTCTCCTTTTGATGTACCTTCCTGGTCTGTCTACCGACTAACTCAAATCTATAATCTATGCCTAGTTAATGAAGACCATTCTGATGTTCTGTGCCCTAGATCATCAATAAAAGCCCCTGGACCCAAGGCTCAAGGCTCTCTCCCATATGATGAGGGAGGAGTCACGTGGTCCCGGTTCTCTATTCCTGCGTGTTTTTGTGTGAGCTTATTTATGCATTCAGTCACGGCCAACATCAATCCTGCAGGTTGGGATTCGTGACAGGTAATGGTAGTTATCTCTTAAGGCTGTCATGGAGTTAGAGATATTAACACACATACAACATGAAGAACAGTGCTTATCATTATTAGTACTCTTTCTGCTGACTTCAGTTACATCCCTCCAGCCAGGCATGGCCCCTTTCCTCATGTTCACTTTTCAGTCACATGAATCTCACTTTTTCCCAAACTTTTCTTATTTCAGTCTGGATGTTTCTGTTTTAAATGATTAATTTTTAAAAATGTATTTAAAAGAAAAGTAGGGCTAAACAACCATTTGGAAGGTTGAAATGAAAAAGATAGACAATGCCCAGTGTTGGTAAGGATATATAGAGAAAGTGGAATTTTCAAACCTCACCATTGGCAGTATAAATTGGTACAATCACTTTGAAAACCATTGACATTATTAAAGTTGAATATGCACATACACTGTGACCTAGCAATTCCATTTCTAAAGGTATAGGGACTGCAAGGGAGGAAAAACTTTTCATTTATCCTCTTGGGTTCTGTGACTGGGTCTGAGAATTAAACTGACACAAGACAGTTTAATTTATGTGAGACAAATTAATTTAATAACAGGAGAAAAGCATAAAGATTTTAGTTAATATATTTATGTGCACACTGGAGTCTTCATACGAAAAATAAGACACCCCCCAAAAAGATAGACCTGGGAGCTTTTTAGCAAAGAACAATAAATTGAATTTCAGATAAACAATGAATAATATTTTACTACAAGTATGCATGTGATGTACAGCTTGCTGTTGGGAAATATCCTGCCTGGTTTCAGAAGCTGTAACCCTGCCAATAGGTGAAAAGACCCCACGGCTAGGGGACCTTGGTACCATAAGCTACTAAGGAGACAAAACATCCTCTCGGCAAGGATGCAGCCTCTGCCCCCTTTACTTCACCCTGCTTGGCCCTTGAAGGATGGCTGGTAAGATCCCTCAAGGAAGGAACAACCTAAGATAGGCACAGTCATGAAGGGGCCATCAGGGAAAGACTTAGGGGGTTGTGGAGGAGGGACAAAAGACCCTTACCCCTCAGCTTTATCATAGCCTGAGTTCTCATAATGTGAAAAATCTCTTAATCTCTTGGTTGCCTTGCTTTCCCTGCCTGATTCAAGCCTGAAACAATGCCAAAGCGGGATGCAGCCCTGTACCAGAACCGGCAGTTCCTGGTGGGGGGCAATCAGGCCTAAGAAAGAATGTATAAAGTCCTGTGAAACCTGCTTTGCTAAGAATACCCTCAATTTAAATGTTAAGGGTCCAAGCACAAAATAAGTTTGTTTCCCAAAGTTTTGCAACTGATTGAAGTCACCCTATCTATCAGACCCTGACTCAAAAGGACCCCCGTGATCCCAGGAATGTTATTTGTGAACCACACCTCCTTTCTTTGATATGCATCCCTATGCAGCTAAACTCAATAAAAGTCCATTGAGAGCGGGGCTAAACACCTTTCTCCTCTGAGAGACTGGTCAGCCTTTTCTCCCCAAGCAGATCATGTCTTGGTAGACTTATTCTCACCTGTAGCAACCGGGAGAGCTCTGTGGGCAGAGATTTCCCCATGGCCTGCAGTGTTGGTGGAGGTATGGAAAGACAGGCATTCTCATACACTGTTGGAAGAGTGTAAATGGAAACATTTTTTGGAGGGCATTTTGGTAATACCCATAAATATTAAACATAAACACACTCTTTGACCAGGTTTCCCTATAGGAATTTGCCATACAGCAAAATCCAAAATATTTGTAGAAAGATATTTACTTCAGCACTGGGTTTAACAATTAAAAAAGCCAGAAGCATAAAACCTAAATGTCCACCAACAAGAGAATGATTAAATAGATTGCAATTTCTTAGTAAAATTGAATTCAATGTGATGCTTAAAAAGAGTTAGGTCTGTATATACTGACATGAAAAGTTTGGGGTTAAGATGGTTTCACTTCCTTATACAATAATGATCTCACTTCCTCATCAATTAGAAGAGCTGGTGTATGTGCTATACATGTGCATAAGTGTGTGCTGTGTGTGTGATGGTGACAGAGTAGATGGAAGAGTTTACGCTTTGACTGGGACTGAGTGGAAGCACAGATTTTCCAAGAAGATGAACCGGGGGTCAAAGGGGAGAGGGCACTGAAGGTCTGACTGTAGGAGGAGCCTAAACTTATCGTGTGTGGTACAATAAGTCTCCCCACACAGTACTGAGATGAGCTCTGTCCCCTCTCAGACTCTTAAAGGCTGGGACAGGTACATGCTGGACTGTAGATACAGAGCAGGAATAGACAGGGACCCACAGAGACTGGAACAACCAAGGCCACAGAAACACAGTTCTTAGGGGAGAACAATTGGTCCCTGTCTGGTGTGAGGTGAATGTTCACTGTCAGCCTAAATGATAATGATTACTGATTACTGTCGGCAGTGATGATGACCATGGAGCTTCTCTGTGCGGTCCTCCGTAACACCCATCAAGAAAACCTAAGCCAAGCCCCAGCTGGTGTAGCTCAGTGGCTTGAGCGCCAGCCTGTGAACCAAAGCATTGTTAGTTTGATTCACAGTCAGGGCACAAACCTGGGTCCAGGTCCCCATCGGGGGGCGTGCAATAGGCAACCACATGTTTATGTTCCTTTCCCTGTTTTTCTCCCTCCCTTTGCCTCTCTTTAAAAATAAATAAATAAAATTTAAAAAAAGAAAACCTGAACCATGTCATTTTCCTTGGCAGACTAGCCTCTGATTGTGACCAGGGACCAACTATTCCTTTATTTTATTTTTCCTACTTAAATAAGAAACAAAGAATGCTTTCTCTTTAAATATCCTTTAAGGGTTTCGCAGGACTCACATGTCTAAAAGTTCTCACTGGGTGATCTCGGTGAGAAGAGCTGACCCTGACTTTTGGGTGGTGATTATTAGGAAGCAGAGATTAAATCATTCACTCATTCAGGCTTGGCTGGTGTGGCTCAGTGGATTGAGGACCAGCTTGCAAACCAAAAGGTTGCCGGTTTGGTTCCCAGTCAGGGCACATGCCTGGATTGTGGGCCAGGTCCCCAGCAGGGTCTGCATGTGAGGCAACCACACTGATGTTTCTCTCCCTCTCTTTCTCCTGCCCTTCCTCTCTGTCTAAAATAATAAATAAATAAAATCTAAAAATCATTCACTTATTCAAAATGTATTGAGTGAGGATCTAATAGGTATTGAAGAAGACATACAAGTAGAATACTTAGTCCCAGTTCTCAAAAGACTTATGATTTGTTAGCAAAAGAAAACAAAACTGCATAATGGTATTAGAAGTAATTAGTTAAAGGTTAAACTGAATAATACAACTGACAGACCTAGGCAGGCCCAGGAGGAATGGAAAATCACCAGGCTAGAAAATGGTACTGTGGGAAGCTGCCTGCAGACCCTACCCAGGAACAACAGATGAAGATAGGGTATGGGGTTGGCCTATCCAGCATGACAGGATGCAGCTTTAACTCGAGCCTGCCTCAAAGGCGAAGGGTTGTTGCATTTAAAAACCCTGACCTAAGAACAACCGAGCAAGTCCCAACCTCCCTTGGCTGGCTTCCCAACCTCCCTTGGTTGGCTCCACTTTCCCCATGAGTCTTAACCTCTCTTGGTTGGCTCCACTTAACCTCTTATTCCTTGCTAATAGACCCTGTTCTCCTTAGCTTGCTGCATTCATTTGGTTTCTTGAGTGACTCTGACCTAACAACAACTAATAAAAACCACCCTTAAGTGGGGATTAGAAAAGCTAAAGAAGAAGGAGAAGGTTTTGTGAAGAAGGTAGGACTTGAGTTAGGCACTGACAGGTACACAGGATTTGGTCAGGCAGGAGGGGACAGGCATAGGAGAATGAGCTGGAGCAAGATGACTCAGAGAACCAAGCCTGTGGGGAGGACAGTGAGGGTCAGCTGATGGGCCACAGTGGGAGTGAGGTAATTTGGGGAGTGTGGCCAGGATGTGGAAGACTTTGAAAGTCCAGAAAATCAGGGAGCAACAGGTACATTCAAACACTGACTCATGAACCCTGAGTCATATGGAAGGCTTCTATAACTCATGACATTTCTCTGGCAACTTCCTCCCTCCTCCTGACCAGGTGACTATGTCATGAGCTAAGAGCGGCACAGTATGACCTGACACAAAATAAATATTACTTCCAGAACATAGACTAAGTCACTACTTGTTAAGTCACTACTTCTGTTAAGCTGTTGGACTCAAATCTTTCAGGCAATGACTATCCTCACAAAAATGCTGGTACATTGAGTAGTTTTCTGGGGCAGAATTATCAGGCTGGAATTCTATTGACAAAGCACTCCCAGTGGCCTTTGGCACCATGACTGGGCATGCTCCCCTTGTCCTCCCCGACCCCTCAGTAACGTTGCAGGGGAATGGGGGCCAGGGGAAGGTGGTGTTTACATTTGGCCATTTCACTTATCCTTCCTGGTACTGTTTGCTAACAGTTATCTGCTCATTTGCACTCTGAGTAGAGACTGCTTCATGTTCTTCTTTTGTGCCTTCCAAGGAATAAACAGTGCCAGGTCCACAGTGGGTTAAAATTCAAAAACACTTTCACTTCTTCCAAATTTATGAGAGACAAAAACTATATTTTTTAATATTTTATTTTTTAGAATAAATAGAATTGTAAATGTACAAAAGGGAAAAGCAAATTTTCCCCTGTTCTCTGCCTTTCATTCAATCTGATTACATTCAAGGCAAACACTTGTAGGTTTCTCAGGAATCCTATGTGAAATAAGGTATATGTCTATGAACATTTGTGAATATATATTATAGTTTTCACACAGAAGGCAATATGCTATTCTCAATTTTCTGCATTTTGCTTTTGTCACTTAGAGTTGTATCTTGCAGATTTCCCATATCAATACATGTAGACCTGACTCTTTCTTGTTTTAATAACTGTATACTATCCCATTGTATGGATGTACATGTGAATTATTTAACCAGGTCACCACTGATGAACATGTGAGATGAACAATGTTGCAGTGGATATGTTTACAAACACATAATTTTGTACTCATACCAGTGTAACTGTAGGATGATTACTGAACAGTAGAATTATGGGTCTTGGGGTATGTATATTTCAAATTATGGTAATTATTGCCAAATTATCTTTGTAGAGGCCGTACCAAGACACACACTGACAAGTAATACATAAGGTATGCTATTTCCATGCTCTCAGAAACCTGCCATGTTTTTAAATCTTGAGGCAAAAAATGTTTTTTGAGCCCTCACTCTGTGTGTATCACTCTGCTTGGTGAATATGTGGAAAGCTGAAATAGGGAGCAGCCCTACCTCCATGGGTGGCTGTTATGGAACCAGCACTCAGGGCAGAACAGCCGCAGGAGATTACCAACAACACATACGTCAATGAGGTTCTCAGAGGGCTTGTCAGTCTGAGGGTTGTTGGTTTGTTTTGAAAGGGCTGTCAGGTTGTGGGAAGGGTTACATTAGGGTTATAGAATGTGAGGAAACAGCTCCCATGGTAAGGAAGGGACAGCGATAGTGCGAGAAAAGATTGCAGAGTGGTTGAATGATGTAACCCTACAGGTCAGACAATTGTTCAAAGAACTCACCAAACTTTTAAATCATTGTTAAGTAAACAAAAAAGAAGGGGGAAGTCAGAGTATTTCTCCCAAGAATTTATACATGCTAGCAATAAAAACATATATTTTACAACCTTTTATAATAACTTTACAATTTTTTTATTTACAATAATAATTTAAAATCACCCATAAGCAAACACCTCGTGCAAATCAGGCCTCCAGACCCACATGTTTTAGGCCTGACCACACCTTTTAACTGGGGGAAGAAGGGTTTGTTTCTGGGTTTTTTTTTCCCCAGAAAGATCTTTGAAACTATTGACAAAGAGAACAAAGCCATGTCACAGAGGAGACTTCCCTGGACCGTGACCCAACCTCTCCCCATTGGAAGGGACTCTTCTGATCTAGGATTCTCCGAGCTGTACATCACTCACCCTGAAGCGGGACTCCGGCCAACACCCTTGGAGCGATATTCAACATCACCTAGAGGGACTTTTTCTCTACCAATTTAAAAGGACAAATTGATAAACTGCAATTGGAATTGCATCAACAATTGCAGGACATTCAGCGTCTGACTAAACAGGAGGTGCTTGAAAAACCTCCGTGACAATCTCAGCTGACTGAACCCCAAAAATTGATTTGATGGACTTAATTTGAGAATATGGCTTTTTGAAGCCACCAGTAACTTCATTTACAAATTATTTTCCTAGGGTCATGTAAGAGATCAGCAAGTAGCAAGCTTTGTGGGGTTCTTTCTAAAAAAGAGGGAGGAGATAAGGGGATTCATGTTTCCACACATAGGGAATCATAGCCCTGGACTTTCACTCATGTCAAAGAGCAAGGTCTCTTGCGTGATAAGCACAAGTTGGCATGCATGGACCCATGATCGTGAAAACAGAATTCCCTGTAGGGGAATCAGGCTAACATTTCTTAGAATCTTGCTGCTGCTGAAATCTCTCAGCTGCCTGGACTTACGCTAATACCTGCCTGGGCTCTTCCTGGCAGTGTTTATGGTTCTGTGTGCCCTTTCAATTGCATATCCCTCCTTTTGTTGTAACTTCCTCAATTCTACCACCTGGCTTGAATTCACATTTTTGCATAGTTAATGAAGACCATTCTGATGCAAATATGCTCTGAGACAGCTAATAAAAGCTTAAGCTACTCACGAGGCCTTTTCCTGAGAAGATAAGGGGAGGGTCTAGTGGTCTCAGATTTTCGTTTCTTGCAAGTCTCTGTGTGAGATTCATTCACGTGTTCGGTCACGGTCACCACAGATTTTGTGGGCCAAAATCTGCGACAGAATGACGTCAGTCATCAAGTGCTGGAGAGTGGGGAAGAGCAGGGAATGCAGGGAGAGATCAAGTTTGGGATACAAAGGGAAGGAAGGCTAAACCATGAGGGAAATACGGGTTTTAATGATTTCCTGGGAATTTTCACAGAAAAGTGATTTTCTAGAGGGATTTATGGTTAATTTGGTAAATTTTGGAATTTCCTCATCTGCCAGCCTCACATCTTCACATTGCAATAACTTTTTCATTTAGATGGTTTCACCATTTTTGCTCAGTCACTTGGTGGCTGGATATCTGTGTTTTGAGGACTATTGACAGTGTTAGGGACAACTTTTGAGAGGGGTTTGAGAGGGCCTCCTGTAATTTTGCTAAAGCAAGTCAAGGCCCTGAATTAGTGACTTCTGGAAGGTGGAGAGGAGACTGATTGTTTTATAGGTGAAACTGAAGCATCAGGCTCAAATTTTACTTAAGCAAACTGGTTTCACTACTTAAATTTCAATCCATTACAGATTTGATAAATGTACTTAAAGTTGTTTACATTTCTAATCCTAAACTTGGTGGTTTGAACAGGAAGAGCTTGTATTTAAATATGACTATATAAATGAAAAATTGCTCACATTACCATAAATGTTTTACAAAAGATATTTATCCTCTAAATGCAGCCTCCTATTCTACATAGGGAACACTTGATTTCTTTTTACTCGGAAGTTTTATTTGGATAGCCATCAAATACATATTGGTGTGCTTGTGTAGACAGTTTCTTGCCAGGCACTCATTAGGCTTAATGCATTCAATTAAGTTTCTTATTCACTCATTTATTTATATCAGTATGGACTCAAGAATACTTATTTTATTTGGGGAGCGTTATAATCCAGCATTATTATCATTTATATTGTTGCTCACATCGTCCCAGCATTGACCATTAGGATTCCTTCAAGTTGTGCCCTGTGTCCTTTCCACGTGCCCCCATTTAAGTTTTTGAGTATATCCTAACTTTTTGGCAGTACAAGATGTGTAGGCTCATCTTGTGTTTTCCTTTCTTCATCTCTAGAATCAGTCCCTTTTCCAAGAGCCCTGTTTGTTTTCTTAAAGAATAGTATCTAGGAGCTGCGTGTGCTCAATGCTATGATGATGTCATTGCTTCTAGAGCTTATCTATAACAGAACTAGAAAATACATGTGTGTTTTATATATATTTACTATATATATTTTTTAAACACCATGAGTTGATATTAATACCTTAATGTCAATTGCACACCCCAAGTTCATTCTAGCTTCATTTGAAACTTCTTTCTCCAACCGTGAGAAACCTGCCTCTCATTCTCTACATTTCTATACGTATAAGGTAATTTCAAAATTACCAATCCCTACCTGTGGGAGGAACACATTTACCACCACTCTATACTACAGAGTCTCTGTACAGTTCCTTTGCCTTTAGCTTGACAGTATCCAGTCACAACACTCTTTTCCCAGGTTACTTAGGTCAGGGGTATATTTGTTCTTCTTGAGGATACAAAGACGCAGGAAATGAGACAAAAGTGTTGGGAGCCACTGCCTGTGCCCTGAGGGGAAGATGCTCTGAATCCTTGGCAGTGCCACCATCTTGTACCAGCCGAGGGCTTGTGTTTGGTGCTCAGTCCCGGGTTCACAGGGAGAGTTGTGTGAGTATTTGAGGCATTGCAGGAAAGCTCTTCCTTTAACCCATGGTGCCACACAGGGCAGATGATTCAGGGGCAGCCCACACCTTTGCAGACCATTCTTGGGACAATCTGCCATGTAGACTCTGCTCCTTCCTTGCAGGATGCCCCAGAGCCTCATGTTGCTTCATATTCTGTTCTTTGCAGACAGTTTATTTCCAGAATGTTTTGCTATTTTACTTCTTTTGTGCAGACTCTTGAATGAACACTAGTTTCTCTTACAGTACCAGGAGGCTCCTGCCAAACTCCGTACTTCTTTCTGAACTGTGACCTTGCAGGGTCAGCCTCCTTTGAGCTGAAAATCAATAACAAAAAAAAAAAAATAAAATAAAATGGAATAAGCTTTGCTAAGATTGTCACTTCAAATAGTCAGGAGGCTATTAAGGAAGTGGAGCCTATGCATGTCTTGTGCCTTAATTTTCAGAGCTGCTGTTAAGTTGCTAACCTGCTGCTAAACTCAGCTCTAAACATCCTGGAGCCAGCCCCAGCCAGGTGGTTCAGTTGGTTAGAGTGTTGTCCCAATACAGTAAGGTTGTGTGTCTGATTCTCAGTCAGGGTACATACAAGGAACCCCCAATGAGTGCATAAATAAGTGGAACAACAAATTGATGTTTTCTCTCTCTCTGTTTCCCTCCTCTCCGCTCTCTCTCTCTCTGAGATGGGAGAGAATTTTAGGGGGAAAAGGGTGAAGGGTTTGCAGGAGCAATTATAGAGGAACATGGACAATAACAGGGGTGGGAGGGAGGTGGGGAAGGCTGGGGTTTGGGCTGGGGTGGGGAGGGAAGCAGAAAACTGTACTTGAACAATTAAAAAATAAATTAAAAAATTATTAAAAAAAAAAAAGACATCCTGGAGCCATAAACATCCTGGAACAACTGCTGCTTGGACACATGTGGACTTTACTTCCTCCTTGCACTTTTTGCCTCCCTGTTAACCTAGTCAGCATCCTTTATTTGCATGGAAGAATTTCACTTTGGGGTTTTTTGCCTTTAATAAACTCTGTCTCTTTTTGTTCTCTCTGGAGAATAGTTTGGGTTGCTTCCTGAATCTGAGTCTCCAAGATTCAAATCTTTAAGACCCTCCAAATAAGCTTTTAAATTGTTTTATAGTTTCAGATCTTTATTGGTTAATAAAATAGATCTAGTTGGATCTCCACTTTCTCCGTTAGAATGAAAATGAAATAGTGTCCTCTCACTCCACTTGTGCCCATATCTTTATTTCCTGGCAGGCATTTTGTAGGAATTTGTTACCTCATTCTTCAAAATCTGGTATGCAGTTAGGAACAGCCTTGTGAGCTAGAGACAGGTTATTAGAAAGGCCAGAACAGAATGCTTTGGAAACGGAGAAGGCAAGCTTGCAAAATAGGTGCAACTTGGTTGGGGAACATGAGGCTTTTCACAGGGCTCTGAGATGAACCCTTGCAGCTTAAGTGGCCCTAGCACTTCTTTTCAAATCCATTTTGGATAAAGCAACAGGGTAGAACCTAAATTTAAAATTATGTAAACATTTTTATCTTTTGCATTTGGAGTCATTGGGCATGGAGGAGGGAAAGGGTCAGCAGGAAACAGTTTGTGGAGAGATTTTTAACTGTCTGTCCATATTTTCAATACCTGTTTCTCATGAGCAATGACAAAATCCAGCCACACCTCAAGGTTCCCCAAAATTGCCCTTTTCCTCCCCTGCACTCTGGCTCAGTAAACTGTAAAGTTCCTTCTGCCAAGCACTCTCTTCTCCCCTGCCCCTACCTCTCTGCTCCATTTCTAAAAGTATGTTCAAGCACTTACCAGGAAATTTGATCCTTATGGCCTGGATTATCTATACTTAACTCATAAAAGCCACTATTTTGTAAAAGCTATTCCATTGCAAGTGTCTCAGAACAGCAATAAAATATTTTTCTAAGAAAAAGTGATAACTGAATTCCCAAAATTAGTTTGCCTGTACTCTCTCCCTTACCTAAAATTTCCTTCAATTTTACCAGCATTTATGAAATTTTAAAATATGTATCTGGTACAGATTGGGGCAGGTACCTAGAGGTACAAAGATAAGGCTAACTGGTCTCTGTTCTCTGGAAGTTATGAGTCTAATGAAAGAAATAGAAGCGTACAATGCTGATAATATTATTAAGTCCTTAGCATGTTCCTGGCATATGTGACAAAAGAAGCCACCAGGTGCAGAGGAAGTTCAGTCAGTTGAGAATGTGTGACATGCTCAAGGTCTCACTGTGAATCAGACTGGTCCACCCTTTGAAGCCAGGCCTGCCTTCACATCTACCTACTGCTCACCATCAATGAGTCATGCAGCACACACCTGGGAGCCACCTTGGTAGCTCAAGAATGCCAGATCCACCCCTGACTGACTTTGTTTTTCCCTTCATCCCTCCTTCTTCCTTCTTCCTTCTTGCACCAGTAGTAATC
This sequence comes from Micronycteris hirsuta, assembly GCA_004026765.1. Lineage (NCBI taxonomy): Eukaryota > Metazoa > Chordata > Mammalia > Chiroptera > Phyllostomidae > Micronycteris > Micronycteris hirsuta. Next base: position 14,981 of record PVJI01010118.1, read on the forward strand.
GGAGAGTTCTGGACATTGCCCTTCCGATTATGCCTTCCTAGTCATGGCTTTGCTGTCTGCTTCTCATACCACTGTGGGGCACCTCATCAGGTCAGGTGACAACTGGTTCAGCAGGTTTTAGATGTCCAATCATCAACATCAGAGCAATCAGCTCTATCCTGCTACCGGGCGGGTTCTTTACAAATTACAGACAATGACTTGAATGTCTCCCAGCACTACAAAACTGGGGCTAAAAATATAAAGGAATGATGGGAAGTATTTACAGTAGCCCTGCTAGAAGGCCAGCAAATGTGTTTAAGGGAAATGCACTGACTTTCAAATAACAAAACCATCGCCGTCAGCTGTTGATGACTGGGAGAGGAATTTCCTTTAAATAACAGGTTTTTAGTGCATACCACATATCGATGGTGGTTGCTTGCTAAACAAGGGGATTTGATGGAGAACCACCCAGAGACACAGATCAATGACTTCCACTGGATGGGCTTAAAGCTCTGTTGAGCTGTTCCTGACAGACCCAAGGCCCAGAGAAGCTGGTCTCAGGGTTCACCTAGGCATTTCCAGAGCTCTGTTCTGAGCTGGATCAGAGCAGCAATGTTCAGAATGACCTGGCATTGGCTAGAGCTACTGAGCCTCAGCGACCAGTCTAGGCTGAGAACAGATCTCACAGAGCACTTTGCAAGTTCTGCAGCCCCCTGGAAGTGGGACTTGTAGCTGCATCACATGGTGTCTGGGGTCCTAGGCTCTCATTCCTCTACCTTCTCCTGTCTGTTGGGAGGTAAGGGTGGGTATAGGGACAGACAAGCAGCCAGAGAGAAAATCTATGCTGTAAAACTGGAATCTTTGTCAGTGTTCTGGACATACACATCCCTATTTCCAGTTACACGTGTCACAGAAAGTTTGTGATCAGTTCTTAATTTCTACCTGTCAAACCCGAATCCATCTCTTCCAAGAGTCTTGCCTGGGCACACTGGCATTAGTGTTCTGGATCAGAGTGTGATCAAATATGTCAGCAGAAAAACTGTCCAAAACACGCAAAAATAGAGACAGAAGTAGATTTGTGGTTGCCTGAGGCTAGGAGGTATGGGGAGTGTGACAATTGGGGGTTATGGCAAAGGCATTCAGTATTTTCTTGGGTAATAAAAATGTTCTAAAATTGATTATAGTGGTGGTGAGTGAAATACTCTGGGCATGGGCTAAAAAGTGTGGAATTGTACACTTTAGGTGCCTGAGCTTTATGATATGTAAGTTATATGTCAATAAAAAATAAATGTGACAGCAGAATCGAGAGAAAAAAAATTGAAGCCCAGGGGCCTCATGCTTCTCTCCTCATTAGGAAAGTCCCTGTGTTTTTTGTTTGTTTTTGGTTTAGCCAGAGGCTGCAGGCTATTTGGGAGAAAAATATAAAACATGCAAGAGATAGTCTCTTTCATCCTGCATTGGCCCTTTGCAGTTTCTTCTTTCCTTCAGTCAGAATTTTGGGTTTTCTAGGAAGCTGCTAAATGGTTGCCTGAATCAATACATCCATTAAATTTCAGAGCAGTGGAGATTATATATACATATAATTTGACATTCTTTAGCTACTGTTATTCATTCAACACATGTTTATTGAGGGCCAGCTACGTGCCAGACACTGTTCTCGGCAGTTAGGATACATCACAATACCTTTTCATTATGGCACTTCCATTTCAGTCAAAAAAGACAGAAAAACAATAAACATTAAAAATTAAGTGAATCTTGCCCTGGCTGGTGTAGCTCAGTGGATTGAGCACGGGCTGGGAACCAGAGGGTCCCGGTTCGATTCCCCATCAGGGCACATGCCTGGGTTGCGGGCCGGGTCCCCAGTGGGGGCCATGTGGGGGGCAACCATACATTGCTGTTTCTCTCCCTCTCTGTCTCCCTCCCTTCCCCTCTCTCTAAAATAAATAAGTAAAATCTTAAAAAAAAAAAGTAAGTGAATCACATGGCATATTAGAAGGTAATAAGTACTTAGGAAAAAAGAGCAGTATAGGAGAGGTTTATAGCACAAGGTGGGGATGGGGAAAAAATAAAAGTTTAGAAAAGGGTGGACAAAGCAGATACCATTGAGAAGGTGTCATCTGAGCAAAGACCACGAAGGAGGTGGAGGAGCGAGCCCTCGGGTAACTGGAGGAAGAGACGTCCTAGCCAAAGTACTTCACCTAAGGCAGGAACATGCTAAGGTGGCTAAGATGGAGTCAGTGAGGGAATAGTTGGAAAGGAGGTCAAGGAGGGCAATGGGGAGGGCAGCAGTGAATGTAAGGCTTTGCTGGATGTACTAGTCTTTTCTGTTCTGTATTTTTGATGCTTTGACATCTTGGGAACTTGCTGATCCTGAAGGGACTGCTCCTCCCAAGATCAGCTAATTCCTAGAGACAGTAAATATGCAAAACAACCAATCCAGAGCCCATGGCCCCAACTGCCTTCTCTATTGGGCTTTCACACACCACAACATTCCAGCCTAATCACCCTAGGACCAGCTGCTAGGAAATGAGGGACAGCCTCTATACTTCAGAGCTGGCAGAAATCATTCAAACCAGCCAATCCAAAACCTTCTTCCCAACTTTGCCTTTCTGTAGTAATGACAGTGAAAGCTCATGCCAATGTTTTCCCTTCTCCCTCTGCCTCCTGAATGATCCTAGTGTTTCCCATGTGGCCCTCTGTGGTATGCCTCCTGTTTCTAGGGATCTGTAAGTATAAAATCTTCTTCATGACAGTCATTTCCATGTCTGCTTGTCTTACCATATCTGATTAAAACAAATTCTGGTACTTTTAGAAGATTAGGTTTTTGGCTTCTGCCCTGAGAGAGACTATAGAACCACTGGATGGTTTGGAGCAGAGGATGAACATAATCTAAGTTGTTTTTAAAGTCCCATTTGGGTTGCTTTGTTGAGAAGAGAGACTAAGGGGCAAAGATGGAGTCAGGAGGCCAGATGGAGGTTGCTGCATCATCCTGGTAAGAGACAGTGGTGCCAAGACTAGTGTATTGGCTGTGGAGGTGTTCATAAATATATTCCAGGTATATCATGAATGCAGAGTCTGCCCAATTAGATGTGGAAGAAAAAAGAATAGTCCGAGATGACTCCAAGTTTTGCTATAAGAAAAGGACAAACAGCCTTGGTTGGCATTGACTGAGATAGAGAATGTTGTGGGTGAAGCAAGTTTTTAGAGAAGGGCTTGAGTAGAAATTTAGCTTTGGGGATATTACCCTGGAGATGTCTAATAGCTCTCCAAGCAGAGATGTCAGATAAACTGTTATGTATACAAATTTGAAGTGTAGAGGAAAGACTGAGCTGGAAATAACTTGCAAGTGGCCAGTAGTTAGGTGGTATTTAAAGCCTTGAAACCAGAGAAGACTGCCCAGGAAGAAGGAGAAGCGGACCAATGAAGCCCAGGCATTCAGCATTAAATGTTCAGGAAAACATGAGGCAAGTCTGAGAAGACTGTAACAGGGAGGAATCCTGTAGGGTGTGTTGTCCTCGAAACCACAAGAAGAAGGTGTATCAAGAAGAAGGTGAGCCCTGCAAATGTGGCTCAGTTGGGTGGAGCATCATCCCATAGACCAAAAGGTCTTGGGTTTGATTCCTGGTCAGGGAGATTGTGGGTTCAAACTCTGGTCAGGGCATGTACAAGAAGGCAACCAACTGATGTTTCTCTCTTGTATTAATGTTTCTCTCTCTAAAGAAAAAAAAAAAAGAGAGTGTGATCCACCTGTGTCAAATGTTACTAAAAGATGATTACTGTGACCTCACTGACCATGAGATTTGGCAATGGACAGGTCCATGGAGACCTTGACAAAAGCTCTTATTTTGGCTAGATCGTGGGGGGAGAAGAATTGAAGGAAATGAGAGGACCAAATGTGGGAAGTTGTCTTCCTGTGTACTGGAAGGTTTACAGCAAGTATGGCTTTGGAGAGACTCAGTGATCCAGGAGAGACTGCTGAATCATTCTGGGTCCAGGTGATGGAAGCAGAAACAAGTCATGGGTAATTGAATCTGAGCATGCACCTTTATGCCTCAGTCCTGTCCTCCAGGGAAGATATGACATTTACACTGAGCCTTGAAGATTTCAAGAAGCAGTCCTGTCTTCTGAAAGCTTACATTTTAGTGAGAAACAAGACTAGAACAGATGAGAGAACAGTGAAATAAATATGAAATTTGGTTCAGACTAAGAGTTCTTGAGGAGAACTGAAAAGAGGGCCATCACTGAGGAACTATGAAAAAGTGTCAGGAAAATACCTAAATAAGGCACCCCCAAGAACTGAAAACTAAGAGGATTAACAGATAATGATTGTTGTTCTTAAGTAAGGAATCATGAACACACTTAGTTGTCTGCCAAGTATTCTGTGTGCCTTTCCTCTTTTTTTATTAGAAATTAGACTTTGCAGGCCGTGTGGCCCAAGGGAAGCTGACCCATGATTCCATGACTCAAGACTCTCTGGGTGGGTCCTGACTTCTAAATAAACTCATTATGCTTATCCCATCTTTCCTTGCCAGTGATTGGTTCAGGGATTCAGGCTTAAGCCAATGAGGACATTGAATTCTTCTGGCAACTACTTATTATTGGTCTAAGGATGGGCAAGTGAACACAGTGGGCTAATAAGACTGAGGAAGAACTGTTGTTCCACAGTTGGTGGAGAGCCTCTGTACAAGGCAGCATGTTGTCTCTGTTGCTGTTGGCACCTGTGGCCATGAAGGAAAGTAATCTGGGGACAATGCCAGCATGTGAAGAAGGGCAGAGCGAAGAACTTGTGCAGATGAGGAGGGGAAGCCCTGATCATGCCATATGCTAAGAGCTGCCCCATGTTGGGACTTGATATGAAAGCTAACCCACTTTCTTGAGTGGGCGATGCTAGCCAGGGGAATCAGAATCACTGAGATCATTCAACTCCTTCAGTCAGAGGACACATGGAAGTAAAATATCCATAAAGCCATCTGACTCTGGGAGTTCTGAGGTATTGATTTTACTGCAGTTGAAGTAGTCTAGTACAGAGTTGTCTCTCATTTTGGCAGGCACTAGAATACACTGACTACAATGGAAAGGGAAATTAACAGAGGAAGCCAAATTGAGGTGGCTATTAAATCCTTTTATTATGTTTTTTTTAATTTTTTAATTTTTATTCTTTAAATTATATTTTATTGATTATGCTATTACAGCTTTGTTCTCACTTTTCCCCCTTTGCTCCCCTCCACCCACTCCCTCAGGCAATCCCCTTACCATTGTTCATGTCCATGAGTCATCTATATAGGTTCTTTGGCTACTCCATTTCCTATACTGTATATCCCTATGGCTATTCTGTAACTACCTATTCGTACTTCTTAATCTGCTCACCTCTTCATGCATTCTTCCCCTCCCTCCTCCCATCTGGTAACCATCTGGTAAGTAACTTTTTTTCTTTTGATGCTTTTAAGAGTCCTCTCTTTATCATTAACCTTTGGCTTTTTAATTATGATGTGTCTTGGAGTGGGCATCTTTGCATGCATCATAATTGGAACTCTCTGTGCTTCCTCGATTGTATGTCTATTTCCTTCACCAAATTAGAGAAGGTTTTTTTCACTGTTTTTCAGATAGATTCCCAATTTCTTGCTCTTGCTCTTTCTCTTCTCCTTCCAGAACCCCTATTATGTGAATGTTGGACCTCTTGAAGTTTTCCCAGAGGCTGTTTATACTATCCTCATTTTAAAAAAAATTATTTTTCTTCTTGTTCTGCACAGTTGTTTTTTTGCTTCCTTATGCTCCAAATCATTGATTTGATTCTTGGCTTCATCCACTCTACTGTTGTTTCCCTGTAAATTGTTCTTTATTTCAATTGATGTATCCTTCATTTCTGACTGGGTCTTTTTTATGCTGCTGAGGTCTTCACTAAGTTCCTTGAGCATCCTTATAAACAGTGTTTTGAAACTCTGTATCTGATAGATTGCTTATCTACATTTCATATAGCTCTTTTTCTAGAGTTTTGACATGTTCTTTCATTTGGGCCATGTTTCTTTGTCTTCTCATTTTGGTATACTCCCTATGTTTGTTTCTATGTATTAGATAGAGGTGCTTTGACTCCGTGTCTTGGTAGTGTGGCCTAATATAGTAGGTGTTCTGTAGGGTCCAGTGGTACAGCCACCCCTATCACCCAAGCTGGGTACTTGAGGTGCACTCTTTGTGTGAGCTGAGTACATCTTCCTCTTGTAATTGAGCCTTCATGGCCAGTCAGCTGTAAGTACAGGCTGCGACCACTTACAACTAACTTCTCCTGTCCGTGGAGGATCAGCTGTGCAGGTGCAGGGTGGTGGTGCTCCAACCTGGTCTGTAGCAGTCCACTAGGTGCATTGGCCCTGGGGTTTCTTGGGCGGTGCAGACCAAGGTCCTCCCCTACCTTTGTTTTGCCTGAGGCACCATGCCTGAGCTGTAAAGCAGTCTGAAATGGCTGCTACTTGTGCTGGGCTTGGAGATTACCAGGTGAAGCCAAGCTGTGACTCTAATCTGGCTGCTGCTGAGGCTCACTGAAGCCAACTGTTGCTTGTTTGATAAGATTTAGGGGCCAAGAACAGCCATTCTTAAGAAAAGCAGCTTGGCTTGGCCTGTAGGTTGAGTGAGCAGAGCCTCTGGGGGTCTCCAAGGCAGGTCAAACAGTGTTAGCCAGGTTGATGGTGCCCCAGATATGGCATCAGTTTACCTGCTTTGTGGGGGGATGGCTTAGCAAAGGGACTATGGCCTCTGCTCACCTTGTTCAGTTTCAGACACTTCAGTTTCTTCTTGTATAACACCGGTGCCTTTCAAGTTGCTACTCCAGTGCTGGAGCTCAGGTTGAGTGAGTCTGAGCAGGTGAGTCTGTATGGGGGTTCTTTAAGAGAACTGCTTGGGGATCTAGAAGTTTCTTCCACCAACTCAATCCCCACTGGTTTTTGCAGCCAGAAGTTGTGGGGACTTATCTTCCTTGCACTGGAAGCCTGGCCTGGGGTGCCTGGTGTAGTGCTAATACTCCTCACTTCTGAGAAATCCCTACTGAATTTTTATCCATGTGAGTGTTGGACCAGCCAGTTCCACACCTCTGCCCCTCCTACCAGTCAGGATGGATGTGGTTTCTTTAGTTCAACAGTTGCCAGACTTCCATTCAGCTCGATTTTGTAATTGTCAGACTTCCATTTAGTTCAAATTATGACATTCCTGAGTGATGGTTGTTCTATATTTTGGTTGTAATTTTGATGTGGTTGTGTGAAGAGGCAAACCATATCTGCTGATGTCACCATCTTTACCAGAAGTTGTCATTTTTAAATAGAAAGGCTAATTTTAAAAGCAAATCACTTAGCCATTCTTGTTAAAAAAAAAAAAATAAAACAATATTTTCAGGTTGTCCTGTTGTGGGTTTTTTTATACTTGTGATTGAATGGCTGTTGACATAAAATGGGCCTTATCCCATATATATCAATAAAATCTGTTTCAATAATTAGTGTACAGGAAACTTGAAAGGAAACAACCAAACCTTTCTTTGCTTAGAAACTCTTTGATGGCTCCTCACTGCCTGCAGTCTAGGTCCCTAACATGGTGTATGAACTCTTCCAGATATGGCCTTGCTTTCCTCTTCTTCACACACACCACATGTCAATGACATGGATTTTTACCATTCTCTGTATAGGCATCCACGCCTTCTTAGCTCCCTGCTTCCCTCCCCACCCTCTATTCAGCCTACTTCCTCCTTTCCTTTAGGACCCAACTCAAATGTCACTTCCTCCAGGAAATGTTCCCTGACTCACTCTGCAGCTCTTCTATGAGAAGGCACTGCTTATCTGGCCTCACATGAGTCCTACCCCTTGAGCTCCACTGTAGCCTTTAGCACTTAACAATGTTTGTCTTTGGATAAATCAGGATTTTTTCCTGTTCAAGCACAACCTGTCCTACTCCTATCATCTTATATCAGGAGAGGCCTGGAAGCTGGAGAACTGGGGTGGAGGTAGAGCCTTACCCTTGGGCCAGTGAGGCTTTCCCGTGCACACACTGTGAAGATTAGACAGGTTACTGGCTATAGGCTGTCCAAGATAGTGGTAATCAGTTTCTCATCCTACTCAGGCCTTACCAGCCAGAAAAGTCCTTTGACTTCACAGACTCACAAACTGCTAGGAAAGTTGATGAGTTCTGTTGCTGTAGCCAATGGTTTTCAGAAAGGGCAAAGTCATTGTTCTGCCTTTGATGCTCACTTTTTTTCAGAGTAAAATGAATGGAATATAGTGAGATTGAAGAGAAATGGATAGAGGCCAGAGAGGAAATATTCTGATGGGGTCCTATGTAGGAAATTCCTCCATGACTTGTGATTGTCTAGTTAGGAAATGGAATAATTATTTATACTCAGCAAAGTCTGAGGGGGAGCATGATGGCAAAATTCCAGAATACAGAAACAGAGAAAGTAAGGGCAGCCTCTGTTCTTGAGATATCCAGCCAATGCTGGTGAGTACTTAGACCTAGGAAAGAAGGCAAAAGAAACCCAAGCACTGTACAGAGTACAGGAAGGATCCTTACTACAAGAGATTGGCATGCAGTGTAACATGTTCTTGCTTGAAGAAGCCCAATTCTATCTGAAGGAAAAATCTTCCTTTTCTGTAACTTCTGTCTCTGTTCTGTCCTTTCTCTGTCCCTCACCCTCCTATCTCTTCTCTTTCCACTTTTCCTGCTCTTGTCTACTGTGTTCCCCGCTCCTCTTTAATCTACACTTGTAGTATGCTCATTGCCAAGAAATATGCAGTTTCTCAGTGGGTGTTCTGATCATAATTCAAAACCAAAAATTGAATTGTTACTTTCCTTCAAGAAATTCAAAGTGTTTTTCAGGTTTAAACTTTTAACACATCAGGCTATTTCCAAGAAGCAGAAGTAAGTGCAAATATTCTAATTGTCAACTGTATATTTTAGGAAGCTTGTTATCCAGTACTGAGGTTTCAAGTAAGGAATTATTATTGGATTCAGGGACAAAATGGAGGAAGTGATGATTGCAGGATGAGGGGAAAGGGCCACTCTTTTCATGAGTGGCACAGTGGGAACTAATTGCCAATACTGACCCTGAAATATTTCTAATGACAAAGCACTGTGTTGAATATGTTACAATAGAACCTTTTTTGTCAAGTTGCTAAGATTCCTTCAACATCTTCATGAAGAAACGAAGGGGAGGAATTATTACCATTATATTATAAATAAAGAATTGTAATCCAAGCTAAGGGGTCTACCCATGAACTTTTGATGTGCCAATGACAGAGATAGGGATAACCCAGGAGATCCCAACAGCCAGGCCCAAAGATCCTTCCTCTCAGTCTAAGTGTCCCCCAAATAAAGACAACATTCTCCCCTCCTTTCTGCTGTAGGAATAGTGTAAAGATGTGTTTATTAGGGAAATGAAGGTCTTAAAATCCTAGTATAAACATGTGTGTTGCAGCTGGTCAAGGCTGGCAGGTCCACTTGAGATTCAGGGATGGAAGAAAATGTGAGAAACTGGGGATGCTTGACATGCCTTTATTCATGGGTGGGAGAGCCACACATGCTGCAAGCTGCACATCTCTCTAGTGAGAAGCCCCTACCTGCTTAAGTACTAGAGACAAGCAAAGCCAGCAAAAAGCCAAAAAATTATATAACAGAGCATGATTCTGAACATGTGAGCTCAATTCATGTTATGGGAACCATTTATAGAACCCAGTCTCAAGGCTATGAGAACACTACTTATCAGACCCACGGGAAAACTGCTTCCCTCAGTTACCCAGACATCTGGGTGAGGAAGACGGGCTGCCTCTGTTTACTGTACAAGGTGATATTGAAAAAAAGATCACGTATAGTTAGAATTTCTATTCAATATAGCCTCAGTAGGTTTACTTTAATTTTATCAGGCATTTCACCGAATACAGCTTACCCTAATGTCCTAATTATCGTGTCTGTTGATTATCTCTGAATTCAATAAGTACCATTAAAGTTAATCAAAGTAGCTTCTGTGCCCCAAATCATGATGGTTATTATTATTATCTAACATTTAAAAATTAGTTGTGAAGCTCTGGGAAAATATGTATTTTCCCATATTGTTTAGAAATTGAGATACAATTGATATATAACATTATATTAGTTTGAACTGTATGACATATTGCAAAATAATCACCACAATAAGTCCAATGTTGTCATACATACAATTTTTTTCACATTAAAGTTTGTTTTAATGGGTTTCAAAATTCTGTGACAGATTTTTGTCAAGTTGTTTCTATTAAAAAGTACTGATTTTAAAAACTAATAACTTAAAACTGCCATACACACGCACACATACACAGAACAAATGGTCCACAAAACATCCTTCTTGCCTTCTAATGGCTTTACAATGTATTCCAATTATTATCCAGTCTTTTACTATTAAACTTAAATGGCCAATTGAGACAAGTAGTTCTGAGAGTGTTCTTTCACCACTAAGACTGGGGTGACAGGTGTTGGGGATGTTTCTGGGTAGGTGTTTTCTTCCCAGAAAGCTCATTTAGCCTTCTGAGCTTTCTGGGAAAACTTGATGACTTTGACAGCTCCAGCTGCCTTCTTGTCCACTGCTTTGATGACACCCACAGCAACTGTCTTTCTCATGTCAGGAGCAGGAAAGTGGCCCAGAGGAGGATAATCATAGAAACTCTCAACACACATGGGCTTGCCAGGACCCATATCAATGATGGCAGCATCACCAGATTTCAAAAACTTTGGGCCATCTTCCAGCATTTTTCCCAAAATGATGATCAATCTCCTCCTTCATCTCAGAAAATTTTCAAGCAATATAAGCTGTGTGACAATCCAAAACAGGTGCATATCCAGCACTAATTTGGCCTGGATGGTTAAGGATAATCACCTGAGCCATGAAGCCAGCTGCTTTCATAGGCAGGTCATTTTTGCTGTAAATAGCCGCATTGCCATGACCAACATTTTTGACAGGCATGTTCTTGACATTGAAGCCCACACTGTCCACAGGAAGAGCTTCACTCAAAGCTTCATGGTACATTTCAACAGACTTTACTTTAGTTGTAACATTGACTGGAGCAAAGATGATCAGCATGCCAGGTTTGAGAACACCAGTCTCCGCTCAACCCACAGGGACAGTACCAATACCACCAATTTTATAGGCATCCTTGTGGTGCTAACAAAGGGGCCTGTCAGTTAAATGAGTTGATGGCAGGGTGCACTCCAGAGCTTCAAGCAGAATGGTTCCACTGGCATTGCCATCTTTATAAGTGACTTTCCATCCCTTGAACCAATGCATGTTAGCACATGGTTCCAGCATGTTGTCACCATTCCAACCAGAAATTGGTATGAATACTACTGTGTCAGAGTGGCGGCCAATTTTCTTAATGTAGGTGCTGACTTCTTTAATGATTTCCTTGTACCTCTTCTGGCTGAAGGGCAGCTCAGTGGAATCCATTTTGTTAACACCAATGATCAGCTGTTTCACACCCAGTGTGTCAGCCAGAAGGGCATACTCACAGGTCTAACCATTCTTGGAGATACCTGCTTCAAATTCATCAACACCAGCAGCAACTATCAGGACAGCACAGTCAGTCTGAGATGTGCCTGTAATCATGTTTTTGATAAAGTCTCTGTGTTCTGGGGTATTGATGATGGTCACATAATACTTGCTGATCTTGAATTTCCACAAGAAGATATCAATGGTTAATACCATGCCTGGGGGAGCGGGGCTCTGCCTGGCTGCCATGAATGAGAATAAGTCTACCAAGACATGATCTGCTTGGGGAGGAAAGGTGGCCAATCTCTCAAAGGAGAAGGGCCTGTGTCTGTTCCTCAATGGGCTTTTGTTGGGTTCAATTTGCACAGGAATGCAGGTAAAGCTCATCAATCATTGGCAGGCAGTAATAATCAAACAGTAGATAACATTCAAAGAACTATGAGGGCTTATTCTGAGTCAGAGTCAGATATCTAAAGGGCCATAAAATCCTCAAACTCATTTTATTCTTGGACCCTTATCAGAAAATTGAGGGCATTCTTAGCAAAGCATTTTCACAGGATTTTATGCATTTTTCTTAGGCCTGATCACCCCAGAGAACTGCCCAGTTCTGCCCAGGGCTGTACCTGTGGCATTGTTTCAGACTTAAGTCAGGCGGGGGAAGTAAGGCAGCCAAGAGATTAGGAGACTTCTTAAAGATAGAATGAGGATTCAGGCTGTGTCAAAACCGAGGGGTGAGGGTCCATCACCCCCTTTTCCTATAGTTCTCCAAGTCTTTCCCTGATGGCCCCATCATGACCATGTCTGTCTTTGGTCATCCCTCTCTTGAGGAATTTTACCTGTCTTTGGCTAACCAGTCATCCGCCTAGGGCCAAGCAGGGTGAAGTAAAGGGGGCATAGGTGGTGCCTCTGCCAGGAAGATAAGCTTTGTCTCCTTATTGGCTTATGGTCCCAAGGTCTTTTTACTCAGCTTTAGCTATGGTGGGGTTACAGCTTCTGAAACCAGGCAGGGCAGTTCCCAACACATGCTCACATTTACCTTTCAATTTATCCAAGACCAGGCATACTTGAAGGAGCCCTTCCACATCTCAGCAGCCTCCTTCTGAAAATTTTCAATGGTTCTTTTGTCAATCCCACTACATTTGTAGCTCTGATGGCCAAGAGTGGTAGACTTACCGAATCTACATGTCCAATGACCACAATGTTGATGTGAGTCTTCCTTTCCCATTTTGGCTTTGATTTAGTGGTTTTCACGGCACCTGTGTTCTGGCTTTTTCTGCTGAAAAACTTCAAGTTTGTTTTTATGATGAGAACTTTTAAGATCTACTTAGTAACTAATATACAGCATGGTGACTATATTGCAGACAGAGATGGAGTCAAGGCTATTGGTAGTCAGAACAAAGAATTGAATAGACCACACAAACAAAGATAAGTGATGCAAGTGAGAGAAAGTTGCTGACATCATTATTGATAAATCCTCTAAGAGACAAGAGAAAGCCTAAACCCAGGAACACCCACCAGAGCCAATACTGACCATCAAAAAATCCAGGGAAATAAGTGGAAAACCTGACAATCTGGATCCTTAATTAGAGACCAAATCCTGAAATGGCCCCATACCTTCCTGTGGCTCAAGTGGTCAGACAAGAAGACAGAATAAACCCAATCCAGTTAAAGAGAAATGCCATGATCTATTGTATTTATAGTTTTAACATAGCAAACCAAGGTAAAGAACCACTTGGCAGAAAGCACATCATTACTGTATGTTAGGGATCATCTCAAAAGTTCCAAGTTAATTCTTTCTTTGCTCCTAGTAGCTAATCCCTTACCTACTCCCAGACTTTGGCCTAATCATTAGGAGATAAGAGAAAAAGAAAAAAAAAAATGATAGGGACACTAATCATATAGGAAGTGTCAAAAATTGCATTTTACTAATTAAGAATCATGTGTACAAATGCAGTCATAATGAAAGTTACACTAAAAATATTTAATTCCAAAAATACTTACCTTACAAATTCCAAAGTAATTCCGAAGAAAACACGTATCTTACAAATTCCAGAGTCAAAATCATCCTGACTGACAGAATCCTGATTTCTTCCAGGAACTAAAGGGATAGTAGCTTCAGTCTTGGTTCCCTCAGCTTCATCACCCCAGGATACAGGAGCAGGGCATCTCTGGTCAGGGAATGGCTCTCTTCCATTGAATGGTTACAAGCCTTTGTAGGGTTTTTGCTTAAGCTTCTACACATACAATTTCCCACAATCCTCCTTGATTGTCCACTCAGGGAGGAAACCACAACGTTAATTATTATCAGGATTCTGACTGATGACTGCTCAGTGTACCAGGATTTCCTATTCTATCTCCTGCTTCAACTATAGTTAATAACACTGTATTGCATATTTTCAAGTTGCTAATGGAGTAGACATCACATCTTTTAAAGAAAGTATTGTTAAAGTATTTAAATCAAATAACTAGCATTTATTTCTTTGTTTTTATGGCTTTCTTTCAATAAAGATAATCCATGTTCATTGTACACATTTCAGAAAATACAGAAAGAATGTTCTATAAATGGAATCATATAATATGTAAACTTTTGAGGTCTGCTTTTTAAAAATTCAGTGTAATTCCCCTGATTTGCATCCAAGTTGTGTGTATCCAAGTCTGTTCATTTTTACTGCTTAGTAGTGTGTCATGGTATGAGTGTATCATGATTGATTTAAACATTTACTCATTGGAGAGTATTTGTTTTTTTTTTTTTTTTTTGCAGTTTTTGGTTATTACAAATAAACCTGCTATGAACATTTGTGTACAGGTTTTTGTGTGAATGTTTTCATTTCTCTTCTATGCCCAAGAGTATAATTACTGCATTATGTAAGAAACACATGATTAGTGTTAGAAAAACAGCTATGCCTTTTTACCAGAGTGACTACTATTTTATATTTACCACCAGGAAGGAGTGATACACTTCCTTCATATCCTTACCAATATTTGGTGCTATCATTTATTTTAGCAATTTTGATAGGTATATAGTAGAATCTCATTATGGTTTTAATTTGGGTTTCCCTAATGGTTAATTGTGCTGAATGTATTTTCATGTCACCTAACTGTATATCCTTTTTGGTAAAGTGTCTTTTTATGTCTTTTGACTTTTATAAATTGGATTTGTTTGTTACTATTAAGATTTTGAGTATGTATGCTATAATTTTGTATATAGTTCCTTTGTTGGAAATATTCCTTGCATTATTTACTCTGACTGTAGCTTGTCTTTTTATTCTCTTAACAAGTTCTTTTGTTTTTTTGATTAAGCTATTACAGTTGTCCCATTCCCCCCCCTTTTATTCCCCTCTGCCCCACATACCACCTCCCTTTCTTTCCCCCCTTTAGTTCTTGTCCATGGATCATACACATAAATTCTTTGGTTTCTACATTTCCTATACTATTCTTAACCTCCCCCTGTTTTCTACCTACCATTTATGCTTATTCTCTGTACCTTTTCCCCCTCTCTCCCCCTCCCATTCCCCTGTTGACAACCCTCCATGTCTTATATAAATCTCTTTAACATTTCATATAATAAAGACTGGGTGATGAACTTCTTGAACATGACCTTATCTGGGAAGCACTTTATCTGCCCTTCTATTCTAAATGAAAGTTGTGCTGGACAGAGTAATCTTGGATGTAGGTCCTTGCCTCTCATGACTTGATAAACTTCTCTCCAGCCCCTTTTTGCCTGTAAGGTTTCTTTTGAGAAATCAGCTGACAGTCTTATGGGAACTCTTTGTAGGTAATTGTCTCCTTTTCTCTTGCTTCTAAGATTCTCTCTTTATTTTTAATCTTGGGTAATGTAATTATGATGTGTCTTGGTGTGCTCCTCTTTGGGTCCAACTTCTTTGGGACTTTCTGAACTTCCTGGACTTACTAGAAGTCTATTTCCTTTGCCAGATTGGGGAAGTTTTCCATTATTTGTTTAAATAAGTTTTCAATTTGTTGCTCTTCCTCTTCTCCTTCTGGTACCCCTATAATTCGGCTGTTGGAACGTTTGAAGATGTCCTGGAGGTTCCTAAGCCTCTCCTCATATTTTTGCATTCTTGTTTTGGTTCATTCTTTTCTGGTTGAATGTTTCTTCCTTCTGGTCCACACCATTGATTTGAGTCCAGTTTCCTTCCCATCACTATTGGTTCCCTGTACAGTTCCCCTTATATCACTTAGCGTAGCCTTCATTTTTTCATATAATTTGCAACCAAATTCAACAACTTCTGTGAGCATCCTGATTACCAGTGTTTTGAATTGTGCATCTGATAGGTTGACTATCTCTTTGTCGCTTAGTTGTATTTTTTCTGGAGTTTTGATCTGTTCATTTGGGCCATTTTTTTTTTTCTCTCTCAGCCTGCCTGTTACATGTAAGGGGGCTGAGCCTTAGGTGTTCACCAGGGCTGGGTAACCCACATCGCTTCATAGTGACGTTGTCTGTGGGGAAGGGGTCTGAGAGGGCACAATGGTGATTGCTCTGCTCGCTACCCACAAGCAAATTGGGCACTTCTGGTGCTGATTCCCACATAGGCGGGCCTGTTCTAGGACCCTGTGGGTCTCTCCAACAAACTCCCCTGTGAGGCTGGGAGTTCCTCCCGCTGCCGCCTCAACCCCTACAGGTGTTTTCACTTCGTGGTTTGAGGTTTTGTTTCCCCTCACTGGGCCCCTGGACTGCAAGGTCTGCTCCATTCCTCAACTTTTTCTCCTGGTTTATCTGCAAGACAATGCGGGACTGTCCACTGCACTGGCCTCGGTCCCACTGGGTTCAGGTCCACCAGCTGTGGTCCCTTGGCCTGTTGCAGTGTTGTGCGCCCAGCTTCACAACCCAGTTTTCTCTCCTGGTTTATCTGTGCGCAAATGCAGAACCACTGGCTCCACTGGCCTTGCTCCCACTGGGTCCGGATCTGCCAGCCACAGTCCCCCTAGCCAGCTGCAATGTTGCATGCCTGGCTTCACAAACTGCCATCCCACCACGTGCCCAGCTCCACCCCACTTACTGGTCTGGATGAACATGTCTTTAACTCTTTGGTTGTCAGACTTCCATAAAGTTAGATTTTCTGTCACTTCTGGTTATTTTTTGTTTTTAAATTGTTGTTTGGTTGTTCAAGAAGGCACAGCATGTCTACCTATGCCTCCATCTTGGATGGAAGTCCCTCCTCTTAACAGGTTCTTTATAGAAAAATTTTTTATAAAATCCAATTAATCAGTTTTCATTTTATGGATCATGCTTTTGATGTCAAGGCTAAGATTATTTCAACTAGTCCTAGGTCCTGAAGATTTTTCTCCTGTTTTATTAATTTCCCTAAATGTTTTGTTTTATCCTTTTATGTTTAAGTTTGTGGCCCATTTTGAGTTAATTTTAGTATAACGTATGAAGTTCTGATTATCCTTTCTTTTGTCCAATTATTTTAGCAGTATTTGAAAAGGCCACGTTTCTTCCATTGAGTTGAACTTTCACCTTTGTAAAAATCAGTTGGGCATATTTGCGTGGGTCTGTTTCTCTTTCTCTATTCTCTTCCATCTATCTGTGTCTATCTATCTACCCACATTACATTGTCTTCAGTATCATAGTTACATATTAAACCTTAACATTAGACAGTAATTCCTACTACTTTACTTTCTTTAAAAATTGTTTAGCTAGTCTAGATCCTATAAGGTGCTTCCTTGTAGATTTTAGAGAAAGTTTGTCTATATGTATAAAAATCTTGCTGAATTTCAGTAGGAATTAGATTATACTGAGACATCAATTTGGGGAGATTGACATCTTTACTATGTTGAGTGTTCTGATTCTTGAACACAGCATCTCTCCATTTCTGTAGGTCATTTTTTTTCCTTTCATCAGGATTTTATAATTTTCAAGACACATATCATGTAATTGCTTTGTTAGATTTATACCTAAGCATTTCATTTTCATTGAAGAAATTGTGAATGATATTGTTTTTCATTTCAGTTTTTACATGTTCATTGTTAGCATATAGAAATATGATTGACTTTTGTATTGATTTTGCATTGACCTTGCTGAACTAATTTCTTAGTTCTAGGAGATTTTTGTAGATTCCTTGGGATATTTCACACATATAATCTTCTTATCTCCAAATACAGATTAATTGATTCTTCTTTCTTTCTTTCACTCTTTCTAACTTTCTGCCTTTTATTTCTTTTTCTTTTTCTTTTTCCTGACTAGAACTCCCAGTATTAAAATAAATAAGACTGGTAAGAGCAGATAGCCTTGGCTTATTTCCAATCTAGGGGGAAAGTGGTCTCTCATTCACTATTAAATATGTTGTTAGCAGTAGGTATTTTGTTGATGCTCTTTATCAAGTTAAGGAAATTTCTCTTTTTCTTCTTTTTGTCATTTTCAGAATATTTTATTTTATATATAAAAATACACGTAGCCTTCTTGCCTCAATAGACTGATGACCAAGAACTCTTTTCTTTAATCTACAAGAACAAAATGATACAAATCCCATAATTTTCTATGAGACTGAATATGTACAAATGTTACTTTTGACAAAAAGTAGACTTCTTACCCATCCTATGGAAAATAGAAACATTTGTCCACATAAAAAAGCAAATTTTGTTTTGGAAAAAAAATCATGAACTTCTCAGATCTTTAATGATAAATGTATTACTTCTTCCAAACCTAAAAGCATTATGCCTACAGTGTGGAAAAATGGTATACAAACAATAACTTCTTTTAAAAAATATTTTATTGTTGTTCAAGTACAATTGTCTGCGTTTACCCCCACTGCTCCCCCTGACCCCAGCCATCCCCATCTCTCTCCCCTGTTTCCACCCCTCTTGGTTTTGTCCATGTGTCCTTTACAGCTGTTCGTGAAAACCCGTCCCTACTTTCCCCCCATTATCCTCTCCCACCTTCCCTCTGGCTTTATTCTTAATTTCCTCTGAGTTTTTATGAGTGGCTGTTGGATTTTGTCAAATTGTTTTATGCATTGGTTAATATAATCATATGATACTTCTTTAACTCATTGGTATGTTGGATTACATTACTTGGTTTTTGAATGTTGAACCAGCTTTACATCCCTTGGATACATCCCACTTGCTTGGGGTGTACAATGCTTTTTATTCATTGCTGTATTCTGTTTGCTGATATTTTCTTGAGGATTTTTGAAATTAAATTCATGGGAGATATATGCCTGTAGTTTTCTCTTTTTGTACTGTTATTATTTAGTTTTAGTATTGTGTTAATACTGTTCTCATAAGTTTAGTTGGGAAGTGTTCCCTCCACTCCTACTTTCTGAAAAAGAGTGTACAAAATTGGTGTTATTTCATTTTTAAATGTTCAGTAGAATTCTCCAACAAAACCATCTGGGACTGGAGATTCCTTTACAGGAGATTTTTATTTATTTATTCTTTTTAGGAGAGAAGGCACATTTTATTTTCTTTTAATCTTCTTTTTTTCATATATTACTTTATTGCTTTTCAATTACAGTTGTCTGCATTTTCTCCCCACCACTCCCTACCAGCCCAGCCAAACCACCTCCCTCCCTTGCTTCCACCCTTCCCCTTGGTTTTGTCCATGTGTCCTTTATAGTAGTTCCTGAAAACCCTGATACCCACAGTCCCCTCCCCTCCTCCCCTCTGATTATTGTTAGATTGTTCTTAATTTCAATGCCTCTGGTTATATTTGTTTGCTTTTTTCTTTTGTTGATATGTTCCAGTTAAAGGTGAGATCATATGGTATTTTTCCCTCACCGCCTGGCTTATTTCACTTAGCATAATGCTCTCCAGTTCCATCCATGCTGTCACAAAGGATAGGAGCTCCTTCTTTCTTTCTGCTGTGTAGTATTCCATTGTGTGAATGTACCATGGTTTTCTGATCAAATCATTTACTGATGGGCACTTGGGTTGCTTCCAGCACTTGGCTACTGTAAATTGTGCTCCCATGAACATTGGGGTGCAGAGGTTCTTTTGGATTGGTGTTTCAGGGTTCTTAGGATATAATCCCAACAGTGGAATGGCCAGGTCAAAAGGCAGTTCCATTTTTAGTTTCCTGAGGAATTTCCATACCGTTTTCCACAGTGGCTGCATCAGTCTGCATTCCCACCAACAGTGCACTAGGGTTCCCCTTTCTCTGCATCCTCTCTAACACTTGTCTGTTGATTTGTTTATGACGGCTATTCTGACTGGTGTGAAGTGGTATCTCATTGTGGTTTTAATTTGCATCTCTCTGATGGCTAGTGATGTTGAGCATCTTTTCATATGTCTCTGGGCCCTCTGTATGTCCTGCTTGGAGAAATGTCTGTTTAGGTCTTTTGCCTATTTTTTAATTCCTAGAGTGGAGTCATATGAGTTCTTTATGTATTTTGGAGCTCAAACCCTTGTCTGAGGTATGATTGGCAAATATGTTTTCCCATATAGTTGGTTCTCTTTTAATTTTAATGCTGTTTTCTTTAGCCATGCAGAAGCTTTTTATTTCGATGAGATCCCATTTGTTTATTCTTTTTTTTATGGCCCTTGCTTTAGAGGACATATCAGTACTGTATGGAATGTCTGAGATTTTCCTTCCGATGTTTTCCTCTAGGACATTTATGGTGTCACAACTTATATTTAAGTCTTTTCTCCACCTTGAATTTATTTTTGTGTATGGTGTAAGATAGTGGTCGAGTTTCATTTTTTTGCATATAGCTGTCCAGATCTCCCAACAGCATTTGTTGAAGAGGATATTTTTACTCCATTTTATGCTTCTGCCCTCTTTGTCAAATATTAATTGATCACAGAGACTTGGGTTTATTTCTAGGCTCTCTATTCTGTTCCATTGATCTATGTGTCTCTGATTTTATGCCAGTACCAGGCTGTTTTGATTACAGTGGACTTGTAATACAGGTACTGTTATTTGTTATCAGGTACTGTGATCCCTCCTCCTTTGTTCTTCTTGCTCAAATTGCTGCAGCTATTCAGTGTCATTTATGGCTCCATATAAATTTCTGAAATGTTTGTTATATATCTGTGAAATATGCCATTGGTACTTTGGAAGGGATTGCATTGAATCTATAAATCGCTTTGGATATATGGCCATTTTGATGATGTTAAGTCTTCCAATCCATGAGCATGGTACGTGCTTCCAATTGTTTGTGTCTTCCTTAATTTCCTTCTTCAGTGTTGTATAGTTTTGTGAGTACAGGTCTTTTACCTCCTTGGTTAGGTTTATTCTTAGGTACTTTATTTTTCTTGTTGCTATATCAAATGGGATTTTATGCCTGCTACCTGTTTCTGATATATTAGTGTTAGTGTACCAAAACGCCTTTGATTTCTGAATATTGACTTTGTATCCCAATGTTTTGCCAAATTCACCTATTAGGTCAAGTAGTTTTTTTGTGGAATCTGTAGGATTTTGTGTGTACACTATCATGTCATCTGCAAACAATAGCAGTTTTGCTTCCTCCTGTCCAATTTGGATGCCTTTTATTTCTTTTTCTTGTCTGATTGCTGTGGTTAGGACTTCCAATACTACATTGAATAGCTGTGGTGAAAACAGATATCCTTGTCTTGTGCCTGATGTTAGGGGAAAAGCTTTAAGTTCTTGCTAATTGAGTATGATGTTGGCTGTAGGTCTCTACTACATGGCCTTTATTAGGTTGAGAAATGCTCCCTCTATTCCCACTTTGCTGAGTGTTTTAATCATAGATGGATGCTCTGCCTTATCAAATGCTTTTTCCACATCTATTGCTAGGATCATGTGATTTTTGTCTTTCATTTTCTTTATGTTATGTATTATGTTTATTGGTTTGCGAATATTGTACCATCCTTGCCTCCCTGGGATGAATCCCACTTGATCATGGTGTATGATCTGTTTAACGTATTGTTGGATGTGGTTTGCCAATATTTTGTTGAGGATTTTAGCATCTATGTTCATCAGTGATATTGGCCTCAAGTTTTCTTTCTTTGTTATGTCTTTATCTGGTTTTAGGACTACGATGATGCTGGCTTCATAAAAACAGTCTGGAGTCTTCCATCTTCTTGGATTTCTTGGAATAGTCTATGAAAGATGGGGGTTATTTCTTCCTTCAATGCTTTGTAAAATTCTCCTGTGAAACCATCTGGTCCAGGCCTTTTATGTGCTGGGAGATTTTGATTACTGCTCTATTTCCTCAGCTGTTATTGGTCTGTTCAGGCTTTCTGCTTCTTCTTCATTGAGTTTTGGAAGATTACATTTTTCTAGAAATTTGTCCATTTCACCTAGGTTTTCAAATTTCTTGCCATATAGTTCTTCGTAGTAATTTCTTACAATCCTTTGTATTTTGTGGTATCAGTGTAATCTCTCCTCTTTCACTTCTGATTGTGTTTACTTGGGTTTTCTCTCTTTTTTTCTTGATGAGCCTGCTTAAAGGCTTGTCGATTTTGTTTATCTTTTCAAAGAACCAGCTCCTGGATTTATTGATCCTTAGAATCATGCTTTTGGTCTGTATGTCATTTAATTCTACTCCGATCTTGGTTATTTCCTTCCTTCTACTTGCTCTGGGCTATCTTTGTTGTTATTCCTTGAGTTCTTGTAGGTGTAGGGTTAGGTTGTTTACTTGAAGTGTTTCTATCTTTTTAAGGTAATACTGTATTTCAATGAATTTCCCTCTCATGACTGCCTTCACTGTGTCCCATAAATGTTGGATTGTTGTGAGTTCATTTTCATGAAACTTTTTGATTTCTTCCTTAATCTCATTCTTGACCCATTCATTGTTTTTTCTTTCCTGTTTTTAAATATATTTTATCAATTATGCCATTAGTTGTCCCATTTTCCTCCTTTATTCCCCTCTGCTCTGTACACCCCTTCTCACCCACATTCTTCCCCTTTAGTCATGTCCATGTTTCATACATATAAGTTCCTTGGATTCTACATTTCCTGTACTATTCTTAACTTCCCCCTGTCCATTTTCTACCTACCATTTATGCTACTTATTCTCTGTACCTTTTCCACCTCTCTCCCCCTCCTACTCTTCCATTGATAATGCTCCTTGTGATCTCCATTTCTGTGATTCTGTTCTGTTCCAGTTGTTTGCTTAGTTTGTTTTTGTTTTGTTTTAGGTTTGGTTGTTAATAACTGTGAGTTTGTTGTCATTTTACTGTTCATATTTTTAATCTTCTTTTTCTTAGGTAATTCCCTTTAACATTTCACATATAAGGGCTGGGTGATGATGAACTCCTTTAAGTTGACCTTATCTGGAAAGTACTTTATCTGCCCTTCCATTCTAAATGATAGCTTTGCTGCATAGAGTAATCTTTGTTGTAATCTTCCTGGACTTCCTGAAAGACTTTTTCCTTTGCCAGATTGGGAAAGTTCTCTTTCATCATTTTTTCAAGTAAGTTTTCATTTTCTTGCTCTTCCTCATCTCCTTTTGGCACCCCTATGATTTCGATGTTGGAATGTTTACAGATGTCCTGGAGGTTCTTATGCCTCTCCTCATTTTTTTTTTTTTTAATTCTTGTTTCTTCATTCTGTTCTTGTTGAATGTTTCTTTCTTCCTTCTGGTCCAAACTGTTGATCTGAGTCCTGGTTTCTTTCCTGTCACTGTTGGTTCCCTGTACATTTTCCTTTATTTCGCTTTGTATAGCCTTCACTTTTTCCTCTATTTTGCAACCACATTCAACCAATTCTGTGAGCAGCCTGATTACCAGTGATTTGAACTGTGCATCTGATAGGTTGGCTATCTCTTCATTACTTAGTTGTATTTTTTCTGGAGCTTTGATCTGTTCTTTCATATGGGCCGCTTTTTTTGTCTTGGTGTGCCTGTTACGCATCAGGAGCAGAGCCTTAGTTGTTCACTAGGGTGAGACAACCCGCATTGCTGTGTTATGGCGCTGTATGTGGGGGAGTGGTCCCAGAGGGAACAATGACGCCTGCTATGATGTCTGCCTGTTTTCAGTCACTTTACCTGCAATCCACAAGCAAATTGGGCGCTTCTGGTGCTGATTCTTGGGTGTGTGTGTGTTTACAGTCTAGGACCCTGTGGGTCTCTCCAACCAACTCTCCTGTGAGGCTGGGAGTTTCTCCCCCTGCTGCCTCAACCCCCACAGGTGTTTTCAGTCAGAGAGTTTGAGATTTTATTTCCCAGCACTGGAACACTGGATTGCATGGTCTATGTTGCTGCCCAGTTGTTCCTCCTAGTTTATTGCAAATGTGGGACTGCCCAGTGCATAAGTTGCCACTTCACTGGGCCTGTCAACCTCCACCTTACCTGTTCAAGTCCTCCAGTTGCTGCCTTCCCACAAGTTCTCTCTGCCTGGCTGCCCAACTCCACCCCTCCTATTGCTCTGGATGAATGTTTCTTGTTTAACTCTTTGGTTGTCAGACTTCCATACAGTTCAATTTTCTGGCAGTTCTGGTTGTTTTTTGTTTTTAAACTTTTTGTTGCCCTTCTTTTGGTTGTGTGAGGAGGCACAGTGTATCTACCTACACCTCCATCTTCCCACTCGTTGTTTAATAGCATGATACTCAATCTCCATGACTTTTGAGTGTGTTGAGTTTTTTCCTTGGGGTTGGTTTCTAGTTTCAGTCCCTTATGGTCAGAGAAAATTCTTGGTATGATTTCTATTTTCTTGAATTTGTTGAGGCTTGTTTTGTGTCCTATCATGTTGTCTATATTTGAAAATATTCCATGTGCATTTGAAAAGTATGTGTATTTTGCTTCTTTGTGACGAAAGGTTCTATATATCAGTTAAGTCCATTTGATCTAGGACATTGTTCAATGCTGCTATATCTTTGTTGATATTTTGTTTGGAAGATATGTCCATTTTTGACAGTGGAGTGTTGGAATCTCCTACTATTAGTGTGTTGCTGTCTATATCTTTCTTGAAGTCCTCCAAGATATTCTTTATGTATTTGCATGCTCCTAAGTAGGGTGCATTATATTTACAATGTTTATGTCTTCTTGATGGATTCTTCCCTTGAGTATTATGAAATGACCTTCTGGGTCTCTTTTTATGACCCTTTTTTTGAAGTCTATTTTGTCTGATTTAAGTATTGCTACCCTGGCTTTTTTTTTTCCTGTCCATTTGCTTGGAATATTTGTTTCCAGCCCTTCAATTTCAGTCTGTGTAGGTCTTTTGTTCTCAGGTGGTCTCTTGTAGGCAGCATATGTATGGGTCATGTTTTCCTATCCATTCAGCTATTCTATGTCTTTTAATTGGAGCATATAATTTATTTATGTTTAAAGTTATTGATAGGTACTTTTTCATTGTCATTTTATCATATCTGTATTCCTCTCTCTCTCACTGTTTTTCTTCCTGTTCTTACAGCAGACCCTTTAGCATCTCTTGCAGAGCTAATTTGAGGAAGGTGTATTCTTTGAGACTTCTATTGTCTGGGAAACTCCTTATTTAGCCTTCCATTTTTTTTTTTTTTTTGAGAGTCTTGCTGGATAAAGTAGTCTTGGTTGTAGGCCTTTGTTTTTCATTATTTGGATTATTCCTTGCCATTCCCTTTTGGCTATGAGTGTATCTATTGTGAAGTCAGCTGCTAGTCTTATTAGGGCTTTCTTGAATGTTACTTCCTGTTTCTCCCCTGCTACCTTTAAGAATCTCTCTTTGTCTTGGAATTTTGCCATTTTAATCATGAGGTGTCTTGAAGTGGGCCTCTTTGGGTTCCTCTAGATTGGGACTCTCTGTGCTTCCTGGATTTGTCTGACCTTTTCTCTCATCAGATTAGGCAGGTTTTCTATCATTACTTTTTCAACCAGGTTTTCTATCTCTTGCTCTTCTTCTTCTCCTTCTCGTATCCCTATTATACACATATTATTACATTTCATGTTGTCCTGCCGTTCCCTTAACACCTCTTCATTCTTTCTGAGTCTCCTTTCATTTTCTTGTTCTTTCTTGGTGTTTTTTTCAACATTGTCCTCCAGCTCTCTAATTTGATCCTCTGCTTCATCTAGCCTGCTTTTGATTTTTTCTGCTATGTTCTTCAGTTCAGAAATTGTATTCTTCATTTCTTCCTGGCACTTGTTGATAGCTTCTATTTCCTTTTTCATGTTGATATAGTTTGCGCTGAGTTCATTGTAGTTTCCCTGTAGCTTTTGGTAATTCTCTGTGAGCTCATGGAGCTTCCTTATGACCCTTGCTTTGAACTCAATATCTGTTAGTTGACTTGCCTCTATTTCATTTCACATTCTTTCTGAGGATTCCTCCTTTCCTTTCACTTGGGGTGTGTTTGTATGCCTTCCCATTATTTGTGGGACTCTTCTTGTTAGCCTCTGCTTCTTAAATTGATCTGTTCTGACTACCTGGGTTTATGATGTGAACTTCTATTGTAGGATACCTGTGAGATTCAGTAGTGCAGTCTCCTTGACATCCTGAACTTGCTGCTCTTGGGCTGTCATTTATGTTGGCTCTGTGTATGTCTTTGGGTTTTGATTGTTGTTGTGTCTTTCTTTGGTGGGTCCTTCCCTCCAGCTGGTTAACTGAGGGTCACTTCACCCACCATGTCTTGTATTCTGTTGTGCAGGTGTGGGCAGGTTGTGTTGAAGCTCGTTCTTCTGTCTGTCTGAGGTTTTAAGGCTTCTCTCTTGTTATTGTCCAGTTGTTTGTTCTGGGTAATTTCTCCACCATTTAGTTGTAATTCCTGATTGGTCCTGGGTGGAGGTTAGTGTGGGTTCCACTCACTTCTTCACCTTCTTCCATTATTATCTGTTGGTGGTTCCTTGGTTGGTAGGTTCTCTCTTCCAGCAGGAGAGTTCACAGCTCCCACCTACTCTTTTATGTGATCAGTTGGTAGAGGAAGGCAAAATGGATTGAGACAGCAGAGGTGTATTCTATGGAACTTAAATTACCAATTCATAGAGAAGAGGTACGAGATCCTTTGTATAAGTATGGTGTTAACCATGATATTTCACCTATCTTGTCACTTTCTAGACAGGGTGGAAAAAAGATAAGACTCTTGTTAGGTGGAGGGAAGGATTGTGAGTTGGATCCAGAAAACAGTGAGCTTGTGGGAGGTCAGATTATGAAATATAGTGAGAGTAAAGGATAGAAAATAGGTGTAATGTGTGAGAAAATAGAGTTAACCACAACAGTAATAAAGTTCTTGAAACAGTGAAATGAGCTAAGGTCCAGGAGGGGTGCTGTGTAGTATTTACAATTGTATGAAACAATATTTACAATACTAATGGAGCAACAATCATATCACAGAATCTATGTGATCTAAATAACATGAATAGGAAGTACACGATCTAGATTAGTATGCTATTGGAACCCAACTGAAGTGAAAGAAGGAAAATTAAAAATACTATATGAAAGAGAGAACAAGGAAAACCATTCAAACAATACCATTAAACAAACACAATGAAGAAAAATAAACAGAAGAGAAATAAAAAATAATAATAAAATAAAATAAGTAAAAATAATGGAAAAATAATAATAATACAAATTAACCATATCTTGCCAGTTCTCTGGAGTAGAAAAGTGAAATTTGTCTCAGTTTCTCATTTATTGGGATAACCCTTCTTCGGGTCTGACTCTGGTGCTTTCACAGCTTCAGTGTTTATTGTCTTACTTGTGGGGGAAAAAAGAGAGAGAAAAAAAGAAGAAAGAAAGAAAGCAAGAAAGAAACAAGCCTCCTGCTGGCTTTAAACTAGCCCAGCAAGTTCTGCTGGTATCTCCGACTGCAGCAGGCTGAGGGTGGTTGGGTTTCGCTTTTCTACCTTCCTGTTATTTTGCAAGGATGGGTACCAGGTCTGAGCCACACTCTTTATAGTTGCCCAGCATCCAGCCCAGTTCCTCAGTTTGCTGCCTGGCCCCCAGTGCACTTCTGCATCTTCAGTCCACCAGTTGTGCTGTCCTTGAGGTGCACTGATTAGGGGCCACTCACATACCTCCTTCTCGCTCTTTGTTATCCTAGGTGCCAGGCACTCTCAAAGTCTCTTCAGGGTAGTTCGTCTCCCCTGGTGAGTTAAGTCTTTCTGGGCACTGCTGACTCCCTGAGCTCTGCTGCTCTCCTCTGCAGGGGGTGGGGTGGGGAAAGAGTGGCATTTCTGCCTTTCTCTGAGGGAGCCAGTTAAGTAAGCCCTGCAGGGAGGGAGCGCCTGTCAGTGCAGCCCTTGGGTGTGCACCTCTCCAGTGGTGGGATGTGTGCCCAGTCTCCTCTGCTGCTACGGGTGGGGGAGGGGGTGACGGGGGGGTGGCAGGGTGGCAGGCTCAGAAGTGGGGTGCAGCCCAGCTCTGTGCATGGGTGCAAGGCCTCTGCTGCTGTGCCTGCTGGTGGGGGTTGGGAGAGGGAGGCAGAGTAGGAGGCCCAGCCACAGTGGGTGTCAGGGTCCAACTCATGTGGACACAGTGGTGCAGGGTTATGCGCCCTGCTAGGGCCACAGGTGTGGGCAGGAGCCCTCAGTTTCTGTGGCTTCAGGGAGGGTAGGGACATGGCCACAGTTGAGGCTGCAGAGTCTACAGGGGCACAGCTAGTGGAGGCGGTGGCTGCTGTTGTGGGAGAATTCTGTGGTGGGAGAATTCCCTAAACAGCCATTGAGAGCATTAAAAAAAAAAAAAAAAAATTCCTTCTGTTCAAGCCTGCTACTCCTAACAAGCACCCGGTCTCTCTCACAGCCCACCTTTCATCCAGATGGGAGACTGTCTGGGTCAGGGTCCATCATGGTCCAGCTCCTCTCCTTTCTCCAGGTGTCACCCGGCTCCCCAGTTTCTCTTGTAATGACCCAGCTAGCATCCACAGTCTCAGTGGGTGCACACTGCCCCTGTGTGTTTGCCACCTTGTCCTTATTCCCCCAGCAACTTCAAACATCTAGGTTCATCCTGGTGCTGCTCAAACCTCCTTGTCTGGCAGGAAAGGGAGCCATTGACCTGGCTCTCTTCCAAGAATCCTGCAGCTGGCCCAGCAGGTGTTCGGCCTGAGGCTGCAGCTGCCCTGGCCCCTGCACTGGTACCAGTGACCTTATTGTCCCAAAGCAATCTCCTTACTGTCTTATTTTTCAATGTCCTCTGCAATTTTGGCATCCAACCTTCATATATGCTGGGGTACCATTGGTTGTTCACTCTGTTCGTCAGAAGATTGGTTAAGTGTTCCACTTGTGTGCAGGGGTAAGTGAACTCCGCTCCCACCTATCTTGCTGTCATCTTCCCTCTCTTTTTCCCCATTTTTAAATTGGATTGTTTATCTTCTGGTGTTGAGTTGTGTGAGTTCTTTATGTATTTTGGAGATAAAACACTTGACTTAGGAATCATTGGCAAATATGTTTTCCCACATGGTTTCCTTTCCATTTTGTTGATGTATTCTTTAGCCATGCAGAAGCTTTTTAGTTTGATGTACTCCTATTTCTTTATTCTTTCCTTTATATCCCTTAACTTACAGGATCTATCAGTGAGAATATTGCTACTTACAGGATGTATCAGTGAGAATATTGCTACGTGGGATATCCGAAATTTTCCTGCCTCTGTTTTCCTCTAGGATTTTCATGGTGTCATGACTTATATTTAAGTCTTTTATCCATCTTGAGTTTAATTTTGTGTATGGCATGAGTTGGTGCTCAAGTTTCTTCTTTTTTTTTTTTATATACTCATCCAGATCTCCCAACACTATTTACTGAAGAGGCTATATTTACTCCATTTTATGCTCCTGTTCCCTTTGTCAAATATTAACTGACTGTATTGACATGGATTTATTTCTGGGCTCTCTATTCTGTTCCATTGGTCTATTTGTCTGTTCTTATTCTAATACCAGACTGTTTTGATTACAGTGGCCTTGTAATATAGTTTGATAGGAGATGTTGTGTCCTTCCTACTTTGTTTTTGTTTCTAAAAATTGTTGAGGCTAATCAGGGTTGTTTATGGTTCCATATCAATTTTTGAAATATGTGTTCTATACCTGTGAATTGTGTCATTGGTTTTTTGGTAGGGATTGTGTTGAATCTATAAATTGCTTTGGATAATATGGACATTTTGATGATGTTAATTCTCCCAGTCCATTAGCATGGTATATGCTTCCATTTGTTTGTGTCTTCCTTAATTTCTTTCTTCAATGTTGTGTAGTTTTCTGAATGCAGGTCTTTTACCTCCTTGGTTAGTTTATTCCTAAGTATTTTATTTTTCTTCTTGTTATAATAAATGGGATTTTGTTCCTAGTTTCTGTTTCTGATATTTCAGTGTTAGTGTACAAAAACGCCTTTGATTTCTGAATATTGACTTTGTATCCTTCCATTTTGCCGAATTCAGTTATTAGGTAGAGTAGTTTTTTGGTGGAGTCTATAGGGCTTTCTATGTACACTATCATGTCATCTGCAAACAGCAACAGCTTTACTCCTCCTTTTCAATTTGGATGCCTTTTATTTCTTTTTCTTGTCTATCACTGTGGCTAGAACTTCCAATACTATGTTGAATAAAAGTGGTGAAAGTGAACACCCTTGTCTTGTGCCTGATGTTAAGGGGAAGCTTTTAGTTTTTTCCCATTGAGTATGATGTTGGCTGTAGATTTCTTGTACATGGCCTTTATTATGTTGTTATGCTTCCTGTATTCCCACTTTGCTGAGTGTTTTTATCATAAATGGGTGCTGTACTTTATTAAATGCTTTTTCTGCACTATTCATATGATCATGTGGTTTTTACCTTTCATATTGTTTATATGTTATATTACATTTATTGATTTGCATATATTGTACCATCCTTGCATCCCTGGAATGAATCCCACTTAATCAGGTTGTATGATCTTTTTGATGTATTGCTGGATCTGGTTTGCCAACATTTCATTGAGGATTTTAGCATCTGTGTTCATTGTGATATTGTCCTGTAGTTTTTTTTCTTTGTTGTGTCTTTATCTGGTTTTGGAATTAGGATAATACTGGCCTCATAAAAAGAGTTTGGGAATCTTCCCTCTTCTTGGATTTTTTTCAAATAGTTGAGAAGGATAGGGGTTAGCTCTTCTCTAAATGTTTGGTAAAATTCTCCTGTGAATCTCTCTGGTCCAGGGCTTTTGTGTGCCAGGAGTTTTTGATTACAGCTTCAATTTAACTAGCTGATATCAGTTTATTCAGGCTTTGTGCTTCTTCTTGACTCAGTTTTGGAAGATCATGTATATCTAGAAATTTGTCCATTGTGCCCAGGTTTTGAAATTTCTTGGCATACATTTGTTCGTAGTAATTTCTTATCATCCTTTGTATTTCTGTGGTATCGGTTGTAATTTCGCGTTTTTGGTTTCTGATTGTATTTATTTGTGTCATCTCTCTTTTTTTCTTGATAAGTGTGGTTAAAGGCTTGTTGATTTTGTTTATCTATTCAAAGAACCACCTCCTGGATTTATTGATTCTTTGGATTGTTCTTTTAGTTTCTATGTCATTTAATTCTGCTCTGATCTTGATTACTTCCTCCTTTCTTCTTGCTCTGGGCTTTGTTTGTTGTTGTTCTTCTAGTTTTCGTGGATGTGGGTTAGGTCGTTTATTTGAAATTCTTTTAATTCTCTTTTCTTTTTGCTGCTGCTGTTTGTGGGTCCCTTGCCTTGTCTTTGAGCTCACTGATGCATTCTTCTGCTTAATGCAGTCACCTGTTAAATGCCTCTAGTATAGTTTTTCAGTTCAATTCTTGAGTTTCAGTTTTGTGCTTCTGTTTGGAATTTTCTTATATTTTCCTTTTTGTTTTTGAAGTTTTCTATGTGTTTATTCATTCTTCTCCTGAGATCAGTGGGCTTTTTATGACCATTATTTTTAACTCTTTATCAGTTAGATTACTTATCTCCATTTCATTTGTTTTTTATCCCGTGGTTTAATCTTGGTCCTTTATTTGAAACATATTCGTTCATTTTTCCCTTTTGCTTGATCTCTGTGCTTTTTCTATCTATGAAGTGAAACAGCTGTGTAGCCCAATCTTGGAGTGGTCATTGGGTGGTTGGCAGGGTGTGTGTGTTTTAGTCTGTTGTCTGTGTGGTACCTGGGGATGGTATGGTAGCTTGTTCCTAACTGTGTCTCTGCTTGTTGTAATCCCATGTATCTCACACACACAAGAACCCTTGGCCACCTGTGCCAGGTGTGCAAAAAGTGACCCCTTTGTTAAGTGTGTACACCCTCTGTCAGGGCATGGGCTACAGTACAAGGTTAACAGCACTGGATTGGCCCACGTACCAGGAATGCCAAGAGGGGTTCATGGTCGTTGAACACCAGGAAGGGCACTACAGTGGAAGTGTGTTAGCCAGTGCAGGGCCACAGGTTAACACTAAGGAGGGATCAACAGGTGTCAGAAAGGTAGGTGGGGAGTGCCAAAAATGAAACTCAGAAGTACCTGGCTGAAATGGCAGAGTAAGGGCAAACAAATGACACCCACCAGCACCTCTGTCCCCAGAGAGAGCTCCAACAGACCTCTGCCACTCCATCACATGACCCAAGATTAGTCAACGAATCTCCTTTACATATGGCCCAAGTGCTTTTCAAAAGTGCTACCTTTGTTCTGGGATTGCTAATATGTCTGTGCATGATCCTTAAAGAGCAGAGTTTCTTCTTTTCCAAAGCTTCTTTGTTCTCCTGGACATAAGCCCGCATTGATATTCAAAGCCAGTTGTAATGAAAGCTCATCTTTCTGGTTCACATCCTCCACTCTGGGATGCCTGATGTGGGGCCTAGAGCCCTCATTTTACAGGGTAGTTGCACATTTGTGATATTTCTCCACCTTGTGGTTTGAACTCCAGGGGTATGGGTCCTGGTATGACCTTGTATCTGCCCTCTCTATCCATCTTCATATGGCTTTCTCATTTCTCCCTAACTATGAAATAGCTATTCTGCTAGTCTTTACATCCATTCCATAAAGAGGCGCTCTATATGTCATTGTACTTTTTGTGTCTCTATGGGAGGTGAGCTCATGATTTTCCTATATTGCCATCTTGAATCTTCCCCTCTAAGATTGAATTTTAAGAATTTTTATTTAGTTAGTTTTTATTTTTTAAATTACTTTATTGTTGTTCAATTACTGTGGTCTGCATTTTCTCCCCACCCCTCCTGACCAGCCCAGCAAAAACCACCTCCCTCCCTTGCTTCCACTCTTCCCCTTGGTTTTGTCCATGTGTCCTTTATACTAGTTCCTGAAAACCCTTCTCGCCACTGTCCCATCCCTTCTCCCCTCTGGCCATTGTTAGATTGTTCTTAATTTCAATGACTCTGGTTATATTTTGTTTGCTTTTTACTTTTGTTGATTATATTCCAGTTAAAGGTGAGATCATATGGTATTTGTCCCTCACTGCCTGGCTTATTTCACTTAGCATAATGCTCTCTAGTTCCATCCATGTTGTCACAAAGGGTAGTAGCTCCTTCTTTCTCTCTGTTGTGTAGAATTCCATTGTGTAAATGTACCATAGTTTTTTGATCCATTCATTTGCTGATGGGCACTTAGGTTGCTTTCAGGACATGGCTACTGTAAATTGTGCTGCTATGAACATTGGTGTGCATAGGTTCTTTTGGATTGGTGTTTCAGGGTTGTTAGGGTATAATTCCAGCAGTAGAATCACCAGGCCAAAAGGCAGTTCCATTTTTAGTTTCCTGAGGAAATTCCATACTGTTTTCCACAGTGGTTTCACCAGTACATTCCCACCAACAGTGCACTAGGGTTCCCTTTGTTCTGCATCCTCTCCCACACTTGCTTGTTGCTTTGTTTATGATGGCCATTCTGACTAGTGTGAGGTGGTATCTCATTGTGGTTTTAACTGGCGTCTCTCTGATGGCTAGTGATGCTGAGCATCTTTTCATATGTCTCCAGGCCCTCCGTATGTCCTCCATGGAGAAGTGTCTGTTCCAGTTTTGCCCATTTTTTAATTGGGTTTTTTGTCTTCCTGGAGTGGAATCGTGTGAGTTCTTTATATACTTTTGAGATCAAACCTTGTCTGAGGTATCACTGGCAAATATAGTTGGTTCTCCTTTCATTTTAATGTTGTTTTCTTTAGCCCTGCAGAAGCTTTTTATTTTGATGAGGTCCCACTTGTTTATTCTTTCCTTTATGTCTCTTGCTTTAGGGGACATATCCGTGAAGTTGTTGCAGCATTGAATGTCTGAGATTTTCCTGCCAATGTTTTCCTCTAGGACTTTTGTGGTGTCACAACTTATATTTAAGTCTTTTCTCCACCTTGAATTTATTTTTGTGTATGGAGTAAGTTGGTGATCGAGTTTCAATTTCTTGTATGTAGCTGTCCAGATCTCCCAACACCATTTGTTGAAGAGGCTATTTTTACTCCATTTTATGCTTCTGCCCACTTTGTTGAATATTAATTGATGGCAGAGAGTTGGGTTTATTTCTGGGCTCTCTGTTCTGATCCATTGTTCTATGTGCCTGTTTTTATGCCAGTACCAGGCTGTTTGATTACAGTGGCCTTGTAATACAGTTTGCTATCAGGTATTGTGATCCCTCCTACTTTGTTCTTCTTTCTCAAAATTGCTACAGCTAGTCAGGGTCGTTTATGGTTCCATATAAGTTTTTGAAGTGTTTGTTTTATATGTGTGAAATATGCCATTGGTACTTTGAAAGGGATTGCATTGAATCTATAAATCGCTTTGGGTAATATGGACCTTTTGATGATGTTAATTCTTCCATTCCAATCCATGAGCATGGTACATGCTTCCATTTTTTTTGTGTCTTCCATGATTTCTTTCTTCAGTGTTGTATAGTTTTCTGCATACAGGCTTTTACCTCCTGGGTTAGGTTTATTCCTAGGTACTTTCTTTTTCTTGTTGTTATATCAAATGGGATTTCTGTTTCTGATGTTTCATTGTTGGTTGCTGGTGTACAAAAATGCCTTTGATTTCTGAATATTGACTTTGTATCTGGCTGTTTTGCCAAATTCCTTTATTAGGTTGAATATTTTTTTGGTGGAGTCTATAGGATTTTCTAAGAACGCTATCATGTCATCTAGAAACAATGACAGCTTTGTTTCTTCCTTCCCAATTTGGATGTCTTTTATTTCTTTTTCTTTTCTGATTGCTGTGGCTAGGACTTGCAGTACTATGTTGAATAGGAGTGATGAAAGCGGGCATCCTTTTCTTGTTCCTGATCTTAGTGGGAAAGCTCTGCTTTGTCCATTGAGTATGATGTTGGCTGTAGATCTCTTGTGTATGGCCTTTCTTATGTGGAGGAGTATTCCCTCTATTCCCACTTTGCTGAGTGTTTTTATCATAAATGGGTGCTGTACCTTATCAGATAGTTTTCCTGCATCTAATGGTATGATCATGTGATTTTTGTCTTTTGTTTTTTTATGTTGTTTATTATGTTTATTGATTTGCAGATATTGCACCATCCTTGCATCCCTGGGATGAATCCCATTTGACCATTCTTTATGATCTTTTTAACGTATTCCTGGATGTAGTTTGTCAATATTTTGTTGAGGTTTTTAGCATCTATGTTCATCAGTGATATTGGCCTGAAGTTTTTGTTCTCTGTTATGTCTGGTTTGGGGATTAGGATGATGCTGGCTTCATAAAAAGAATTTCGGAGTCTTCTATCTTATTGAATTTTTTGAAATAATCTATGGATGATGGGGGTTAGTTCTCCTTTAAATGCTTTGTAAAATTCTCCTATGGAATCGTCTGGTCCAGGGCTTTTGTGTGATGGAAACTTTTTGATTACTGTTTCAATTTCATCAGCTGTTACTGGTCTGTTCATGCTTTCTGCTTCTTCATTGAATTTTGGAAGATTACATTTTTCTAGAAATTTGTCCATTTCACCTAGTTTTTCAAATTTCTTGGCATATAGTTCTTTGTAGTAATTTCTTACAATTCTTTGTATTTCTGTGGTATCAGTTGTAATCTTTCCTCTTTCATTTCTGATTGTGTTTATTTGGGTCCTTTCTCTTTTTTTCTTGATGAGCCGGCTCAAAGTGTTGTTGATTTTATCTTTTTGAAGAACCAGCTCCTAGATTCATTGATCCTTAGAATTGTGCTTTTAGTCTCTAAATCATTTAATTCTATTCTGATATTGGTTATTGATTCCTTCTACTTGCTCTGGGCTGTCTTTGTTGTTGTCCCTTGAGTTCTTTTAGGTGTAGGGTTAGGTTGTTTATTTGAAATGTTTCTCTCTTTTTTAGGTAGGCCTGTATCACTATGAAATTCCCTCTAAGGACTGCCTTCATTGTGTTCCATAAGTTTTAGATTGGTGAGTTCATTTTTGTTTGTTTCGAGAAACTTTTTGATTTCTTCCCCAATCTCATTCTTGACCCATTAATTGTTTAATAGCATGCTATTCAATCTCTATGAATTTGAGTGTTTGGGAATTTTTTCCTTGAGGTTGGTTTCTAGTTTCAGTCCCTTGTGATCTGAGAAAATGTTTGATATGATTGCAATTTTCTTGAATATGTTGAGGCTCATTTTGTGTACTATCATATGGTCTGTCTTTGAAAATGTTCCATATGCATTTGAAAAGAATGTGTATTTAGATTCTTTGGGGTGAAAGGCTTTATATATATCAGTTATGTCCATTTCATCTAGGTCATTGTTCAATGCCACAATATCTTTGTTGATATTTTGTTTGGAAGATCTGTCCATTTTTGACAGTGGGGTGTTAAAATCTCCTACTATTAGTGTGTTGCTGTCAATATCTTTCTTGAAGTCCTCCAAGATTTTCTTTATGTATTTGGGTGCTCCTATGTTGGGTTCATATATATTTACAATGTTTATGTCTTCTTGATGGATTCTTCCCTTGAGTATTATGGAGTGACCTTCTGGGTCTCTTTTTATGGCTCTTTTTTGAAGTCTATTTTGTCTGATATGAGTATTGCTGCCCTGTCTTTTTTTCCCTGTCCATTTGCTTAGAATATTTGTTTCCAGCCTCTCACTTTCAGTCTGTGTAGGTCTTTTGTCCTGAGGTGGGTCTCTTGTAGGCAGCATATGTGTGGGTCATGCTTTCTTATCCCATTCAGCTATTCTATGTCTTTTGATTGGAGCATTTAATCCATTTACGTTTAAGGTTATTATTGATAGGTACTTATTCATTGCCATTTTTTGTACCTGTATTCCTCTCTCTCTCTCTCTTTTCCTTCCTTTCCTTAAAGCACTTTCTTTAGTATCTCTTGCAGAGCTGGTTTGGTGGAGATATATTCTTTTAGACATTTTTTGTCTGGGAAACTCCTTATTTAGCCTTCTATCTTCATTGAGAGCCTTGCTGGGTACAGTAGCCTTGGTTGCAAGCCTCTGGTTCTCATTACTTTAAATCTTTCTTGCCATTCTCTTCTGGCTTGGAGCATTTCCATTGAAAAGTCAGTTGCTAGCCTTATCGGGGCTCCCTTGTATGTTACTTCCTGTTTCTGCCTTGCTGCCTTTAAGATTCTCTCTTTGTCTTGGAATTTTGCCATTTTAATGATAATGTGTCTTGAAGTAGGCCTCTTTGGGTTCCTCTTGATTGGGACTCTCTGTGTGTCCTGGATTTGTGTGACTTTTTCTGTCATCAGATTAGGGAAGTTTTCTATCGTTACTTTTTCAACCAGGTTTTCTACCCCTTGCTCTTCTTCTTCTCTTTCTGGTATCCCTATTATATGGATATTATTATGTTTCGTGTTGTCCTGCATTTCTCTTAATCCCTCTTCATTCTTTCTGGGCCTCTTTTCCTTTTCTTGCTCTTTCTGGGTGTTTTTTTCTACCTTGTCTTCTAGCTTACTGATCCGATCCTCTGCTTCATCAAGCCTGCTTTTGATTCCTCCTACTGTGTTCTTCAGTTCAGAAATTGTACTCTTCATTTCCTCTTGGCCCTTGTTGATAGGTTCTGTTTCCTTTTTCATGTTGATATGGTTTGCAGTGAGTTCATTGTACTTTCCCTGTAGTTTCTGGTAATTCTCTGTGAGCTCATTGAGCTCCTGATACCCAATGCTTTGAACTCAATATCTGTTAGTTGACTTGCCTCTGTTTCATTTATCATTCTTGCTGGGGCTTCCTCCTTTCCTTTTATTTGGGGATTTTTTATTTGTCTTTCCATTGTTTGTAAGGCTCTTTTTGTTAGCTTCTGTTTCTTAAATTGATCTGTTCTGACTCCCTGAGTTTATGGTATGAACTTCTGTTGTAGAATACCTGTGAGATTCAGTGGTGCAGTCTCCTTAATCTCCTGAGCTCACTGGTCTTGTACTATCATTTATGTTGGCTCTGTGTATGTCTTTGGGTTTTGATTGTTGTTGGGACTTTCTTTAGTGGGTCCTTTCCTCCAGCTGGTTAACTTAGGGTCATTGTGTCCACTCCTCCTTGTGTTCTGTTGTGCAGGTATGGACAGGTTGTGTTGAAGCTGATTCTTCTGTGTGAACAAGGTTTTGAGGCTTCTCTTTCACTCTTGTTCAGTTGTTTGTTGTGGGTAATTTCTCCACCAATTGGTTGTATTTCCAGGTCAGTCCTGGATTGAGGTTAGTGTGGGTTCCACTTCCTCTTTCACTTTCTTCTGTTGTTTTCTGTTGGTGGTTCCTTTGTTGGTGGACTTCCTCTTCCAGCAGGTGTACTGGTGTTCACCACTCCCACCTTGCAAGTTCTCTTGTATGGCCTGAAGGCAGTGATCTGTCACCAATGTCTTCACAGGGTATTTGTGAAGAGAATCTGTGGAATCTGGAGTTGGGGAGTTGTGGTATGTCTGAGAGTCCTAAACTTTAATGAAATCCACACAAGTAAGATTGCAAGATCAGTCTTTATGAGGAAGATATTTTCTATTTTGAAAAAGACTTGAAAAATATCTTGATTTTCAAATGTCAAGGGAAATTGGATCCTGCTTCAAATGCTCTTCGAAGGCACTCTAATAGACTACTTGGCTTTGAATTCCAGTTTTGCCTCATAGTAGTTGTATGACCTTGGCAAGTACTTAACATCCTTGCTCTCCCTTTCATCATCTTGGAGATCCCCAGACACCCTGTCTCACCTAATTTAAGGGCCCAATAAGCTGCTTTTCCTTAAGAATGGCTAGTGTTGGCTCCTAAATCAGTTTCTTACATGCTTTCTAGAATGGGTACAACTCTATTCCCTAATATTAATTGTTTATGGATGTAAGTAACATTTTAGAAAAATCTTGATTACAGGTGTTCTTTTCTTCTGTTTAATAATTTTCATTTTTGAATTACAGTTGTGTACAATATTATATTAGTTTCAGGTATACAACCCAGTTATTAGACATTTATATAACATATGAAGTGATCCCCCTGATAAATCTAGCACCCATTTGACATCATATATAATTATTAAAATACTATTGACTATATTCCCTGTGCTGTACTTTATATCCCCATAACTATTCTGTGACTACCATTTTGCACTTCTTTATCCCTTCACATTTTTTTCACCCACCCCCACCAACCTACATCCCCTCTGGTAACCATCAAAATGTTTTCTGTATCTGAGTCTGCTTTTGTTCTTCTTATTCATTTATTTTGTTTATGAGAGTCCGTATTTAAGTGAAATCGTATGGCATTTATCTTTCTCTGACTTATTTAACTCAGCACAATACCCTTTATGTCCATCTATGTTGTTTCAGATGACAAGATTTCATTCTTTTCTATGGCTGAGTCATATTCCATTGTACATACGCACCACTTCTTTACCCATTTATCTATTGATGGAACTTAGGTTGCTGATGTATGTTGGCTAATATAAATTATGCTGCCGTGAACATATGGGTGATAGATATGTATTTATTGCCAAATTATTATTCATATTTTTATGTTTTCTTTTGCTTTTTCTTCTTAAAGAAAACCCTTTAATATTTCCTATAATTCTGGTTTGGCAGTCCCAACTTCCTTTGGTTGGCTCCACTTTCCCCCACAAGTCCCAACCTCCCTTGGTTGGCTCCACTTTCTCCACTTTTCCCCATAAGTCTGACCTCTTGGTTGGCTCCACTTGCCCTCTTATTTCCTGCTAATAAACCCTGTTCTCCTTAGCTTGCTGCATCTGTCTATTTTCTTTAGCAACTCCAACCTAACATTTTTGTTTGAACTCCTTTAGCTTTTTCTTGTCTGAAAGCTCTTTACCTGTCCTTCAATTCTAAATGATAGCTTTTCTGGGTAATCTTGGTTGTAAGTTCTTGCTCTTAGCACTTTGAATATTTTGTACCAATCCCTTCTGGTCTGCAAAGATTCTGTTGAGAAATCAGCTGACAGTTTTATGGGTGCTCACTTGTAGGTAACTAACTGCTTTTCTCTTGCTGCTTTTAAGATTCTTTTTGTCCCAACTTGAACAGACACTTCTTCAAGGAGGACATACAGAGGGCCCAGAGACATATAAAAGGATGCTCAGCATCACTAGTCATAAGGGATATGGAAATTAAAATGACAATGAGATACCACTTCACACTGGTCAGAATGGCCATCATAAACAAAGCAACAAACAACAAGTGTTGGAGAGGTTGTGGAGAAAAGGGAATCCTAGTGCACTGTTGGTGGGAATACAGACTGGTGAAGCCACTGTGGAAAACAGTATGGAATTTCCTCAGAAAACTAAAAATGGAACTGCCTTTGACCCAGCAATACCACTGTTGAGATTAGACCCTATGAATCCTGAAACACCAATTCAAAAGAACATGTGCACCCCAATGTTCATAGCAGCACAATTCACAATAACCAAGTCCTGGAAGCAGCCTAAGTGTCCATCAGTAAATGAGTGGATCCAAAAACCGTGGTACATTTACACAGTGGAATACTACACAGCAGAAAGACAGAAGGAGCTCATACCCTTTGCGACAGCAAGGATGGAACTGGAAAGCATTATACTAAGTGAAACAAGCCAGGCGGTGAAAGAAAAATACCATATGATCTCACCTTTAAGTGGAACCTAATCAACAAACAAGCAAACAAAATACAACCAGAGACATTGAAATAAGGAACAGTCTGACAGTAACCAGAGAGGAGTGAGGAGGTGATAATGAGGGGGAGCATCAAGGAACATGTATGAAGGACACATGGACAGAGCCAAGGGGGGGTGGGTTCGAGGGTGGGAGGTGGGGATGGGTGGGGCAGGATAGGACGTGGTGGGGTGAAAATGGAGACAATTGCACTTGAACAACAATAAAAAAATTCTCTCTGTCCTTCACCTTTTGTATTTTAATTATGAGGTGTGGGCCTCTTTGGTTTCATCTTGTTTGGGAATCTGTATTTCCTGGACCTGTATGTCTATTTCCTTCACCAAGTTAGGGAAGTTTTCAGTCATCATTTTTTCAAATAGGTTTCAATACGTTGCTGTCTCTCTTCTCCTTCTAGCATCTTTGACACAAATGTTGATACTCTTGAAGTTGTCTCAGAGGCTCCTTAAACTATCATCTTTTTTTTGGATTCTTTTATTTTTATTTTTCTGCTGTTTCAATTGATTGCTGGTTCAATTCTCTGTTTCATCTACTCTACTGTTTATAGGGAACTGATCCACATGGCAGTGGTGAATGTAGCCCAGCCCCTGATTTGGAAAACCAGAGGGAGCAAGGTGGCACACAGGAACCAGGCCCATGGATCGGTTTTCCCATAGGGAACCATGCCTGCATTGTACCTAGGCTGCTTTGAGGCTTGCTTTTTACTAAAACTCCTTTATCCTGAATTGAGGCAGCAAATGTTTACTGCATATCTTTACAGTAACTTCCTAATGTCTGTGCTAAACTTCCCAAGGATGGAGTATAGCCAGTTCAACCACTTTCCCGTTGCATTTCCAAACATCCTTTTCTTTGTAGTAATTAGCAACATCCTCTCCTTTGTTATCTGTAAGAGGTAATCACCTACAGTGAACCTATGCATAGTAGATGAAGACCATCCTCAATGTAATGTGCCCAGAAAAGCAATAAAAGCCTGTCCAGGCAAGGGTCAGGGCCCTCTCTCACTCAGAGAGTGGCCATGCCATCCCTTTTTCTCCACAGCACTTCTGCAGTCCATGTGAATTTGTTCATTGCATCCACAACACACAGACCCTGCTAGTCAGAGTCCACATCAACTGTTGATTCCCTGTAATGTGTTTTTCATTTCAGTTAGTGTATTCTTCATTCCTGACTGGTTCTTTTTTATGTTTACTATGTCCATTTTTATGTTTCCTATCTCTTTGTTGAAGTTCTCATTGAGACAATTGAGCATCCTATAACCAGTGTTTTGAACTCTACATCTGGTAGATTGTTTGTCTCCATTTTTTGAGTTCTCTCTCTTTCACTCTCTCTCTCTGTCTTTTTGAGTTTTGTTCTGTTCTTTCATTTGGGACATTTTTTTTGTCTCCTCATTTTGGCTGCCTTCCTGTGTTCATATGTATCCAGTAGAGCTGCTATATCTCTCAGTCTTGGTAGAATGGCCTTATGTGGTAAGTGTCCTGTAGGGCCCAGTTGCACAGCCTCTGCAGTAACCTGAGCTTGGCGCTTCTGATATAACACTATTCTCATTGCAGCAAGGAAGTAGGATTCTTAGAAACTATTCATTGCAAGTATTAATTTTTACTTAAATATTTTTTACAAATAATATTGTATTGTTACACAACATGTCAATTTGATACACTTATCTACTATGATATAATTGCATTGTTTTAATAGTGAGCATCTTTATCATGTGATATAATTATCATTTTTGTGGGTAAATGATTAATATTATACTACTACATTATTGTTTATATTCACTACTATACTATATATAGATCTAAGACTTGTTTAGTCCCAATTGCATGTTGGTACTCTTAAAAAAACATCTCTTCTATTCCCTTACGCCCTGGCCTCTGGTAACCACTACTTTACTCTGTTTTTTTATGGATTTGGCTCTCTTGATTTCACACATATGTGATATTATACAGCATTTGTTTTTCTCAAATTTATCTTACTTAGCATAATGTCCTTAAGGTTCAGCCATAACACAAATGACAGTGTTTCCTTTTTCTCATGGATGAATAATCTGTTGTGTGTGTGTGTATAAAATATTATATAAAAATAAAATATATCTTATATATAATATAAAATTCAATATATAAAAATACATTATCTAGTTATTGAATGATGGTTACAAATGTTATTTCCACATCTCAGTTACTGTAAAAAATGCTGCAATAAACATGAGAGTGCACATATTTCTTTGAAATATTGTTTTCATGGTTTTTGTATATTAACCATAAGTAGAATTGCTGGATTATATGGTAAATTTATTTTTGATGTTTTAAGAAACTTCAAGACTGTTTTCCACAGTGGGTGAATTGATTTACATCTTCACCAATGGTGTATAATGTTTCCCATTTCCTCCATCATCACCATCACTAGTTATTTCTTGTCTTCTTGGTGACTATGATTTTTATAGGTGTAAGGTGTTTTATCATCGTGGTTTTGATTTGCATTTCTCTGACGATTAATGATGTTGAGTATAAGGAACTGTTCCACGTGTCGTGGGACCTGAAGTTCCGCTTTCATTGTTTATAAAAACCTCAGTAAGAAGTGAGTCGGCAAGCAGGCCCTATGTGTGTGGACAGGTTTTCCCCCGTGGCTAAATCAGACCTACATTTTTCCTAGAGTTAAGACTTGCTCTTGCTAAAAAACTCTCTTACCCTGTACTAAAAAAGCAAACACTGGTTACATTATCTTCAAAACAGTTTCCTGAAAGTCTGTTATAAACCTCTCAAGTCCAGCCCAATCCCCTTTGCCTTTACATTTGCAAATATCCTCCTACGATGTGCTCTCCTTTGTTGTCTATCGCCTGATGAGGACCTGTGCATAGTAAATGAAGACCGCTGTCAATGTAATGTGCCCAGAAAGACAATAAAAGCCTGTTAAGGTAGGGGTTGGTACTCTCTCTCCTCTGGAGAGAGTGACCGAGGCATTCCAAGCCACTCTCGGGCCCCCTTGCTCTCTCTAGCCTGCACCTGGGCCCTTGCTCTCCAGCCCACTTTTGGGCACTTTCTCTCTGGCTCTCTCTGACTCAGAGGTACATTGTGTAGTCCCTGAGTTTTCTCCTCACAGCATTCATGTGTGGAAATATTTACAAACTGGCCACAGCATACGGATTGTGCAGGACAGGATCCACCACAGTTGAGCATCTTTTAATATATCTGTTGGCCATAGAGATGTCTTTTTTGGAAAAATGTTTACTTAGTTTCTCTGCCCATTTCTCAATTAGATTACTTTTTGTTAATAAGATTTGAGGAATTTTATTATGAAAGAATATTGTATTTTGACAAATATTTTTGCATTTATTGTGATGATCATGTGATTTTTATCTTTCATTCTATTATTGTGATGTGATGCATCACAATAAATAAATATATATTTATTTGCATATGTTGAATTCATTTTGCATCCCAGGCATAAATCTCAATTGTTCATGATGCTTTAAATTATGTTGAATTCAATTTGCTAGTATTTTATTGAGGACTTTTGCCTCTATTTATCACAGATACTGGTCTATAGATTTTATTCTTGTAGTGTCCTTACCTGGCTTTGCTATTAGGGTAATACTGTCCATGTAGAATGAGTGTGCAAGTGCTTCTCCTCCTCAATTTTTGGAAGAGTTTGAAAAAGATTGGCATTAATTCTTCTTTAAATGTTTGTTAGGATTTGCCAGTGTAGCCAGTCTTGGAGTTTTCTATATTGGAAGGTTTTTGAATACTTGTTCAATCTGTTTACCTGTTATTGGTCTTTTCAAATTTCTGTTTTTCAAACCTAACCAAGGAGGTAAAAGTCCTGTACTCAGAAACTACACAACATTGAAGAAAGAAATTAAGGAAGACACAATCAAATGGAAACATATACTGTGTTTATGGATCAGAAGAATTAACATCATCTAAATGTCCGTACTACCCAAAACAATTTATAGATACAATGCAATACCTATTAAAGTACACATTTAAAGTAAAGTAACAGAGGTATATTTCACAGATACAGAACAAACACTTCAAAAATTTATATGGAACCATAAATGACCCTGAATAGCTGCAGCAATTTTGAGAAAGAAGAGCAAAGTAGGAGGGATCACAATACCTGATATCAAACTGTATTACAAGTCTACTGTAATCAAAACAGCCTGGTACTGGCATAAGAATAGGCACATAGACCAATGGAACAGAACAGAGAACCCAGAAATAAACCCAAGTCTCTACAGCCAATTAATATTCAACAAAGGGGGCAGAAGCATAAAACAAAGTAAAAATAGCCTCTTAAAAAATGGTGTTGGGAGATCTGGACAGCTACATGCAAAAAAATTAAACTTGAGCACCAACTTACACCATATGCAAAAATAAATTCAAGTTGAATCAAGATTTAAATATAAGTCATGACACCATTAAAGTTTTAGAGGAGAACACAGGCAGGAAAATCTCAGATATTCCATGCAGCAGTATTTTCACTGATATGTCCCCTAGAGCAAGGGACAAAAAGAACAGAATAAGCAAATG
This sequence comes from Micronycteris hirsuta, assembly GCA_004026765.1. Taxonomy (NCBI): domain Eukaryota; kingdom Metazoa; phylum Chordata; class Mammalia; order Chiroptera; family Phyllostomidae; genus Micronycteris; species Micronycteris hirsuta. The sequence continues at coordinate 59,714 of PVJI01010118.1, forward strand.
GGATCTCATAAAAATAAAAGCTTCTGCACGGCTAAAGAAAACAGCATTAAAAAGAAAAGAAAACCAACCATATGGGAAAACATATTTGCCAGTGATACCTTGGACAAGGATTTGATCTTCAAGATATATAAGGAACTCACATGACTCCACTCTAAGAAGACAAGCAACCCAATTAAAAAATGGGCAACGGACTTGAACAGACACTTCTCAAAGGAGGACATACAGAGGGTCCAGAGATATATGAAAAGATGCTCAGTATTGCTAGCTATCAGAAAGATGCAAATTAAAACCATGATGAGATACCACCTCACACATGTGAGAATGGCCATCATACACAAAGCAACAAACAAGTGTTGGAGAGGTTGTGGAGAAAAGGGAACCCTACCGCACTCTTGGTGGGATTGCAGACTGATGCAGCCACTGTGGAAAACTATGGAATTTCCTCAAAAAACTAAAAATGGAACTGCATTTTGACCCTGCAATTCCACTGCTAGGATTATATCCAAAGAACCCTGAAACACCAATCCAAAAGAACATATGCACCCCAATGTTCATAGCAGTACAATTTACAATAGCCAAGTGCTGGAATCAGCAAATGAGTGAATCAAGAAACTATGGTACATTTACAGAATGGAATGCTATGCAGCAGAGAGAAAGAAGGAGCTCCTACCCTTTGCAACAACATGGATGGGACTGGAGAGCATTACGGTAAGTGAAATAAGCCAGGTGGTGAAGGACAAATACCATATGATCTCACCTTTATCAGGAACCTAATCAACAAAACGAATAAACAAGCAAAATATAACCAAAGACACTGTAATTTTCTTGGATATAATTTTATAGTAATCTCTTATGATCCATGTATTTCTATGTTATCAGTCGTAATGTCACCACTTTCCTTCCTGAATTTATTTCTCCTTTTTTTTTTGTTTAAAATTTTGGTAATTTTGTTTATGTTCTCAAATAAACAGCTCTTAGTTTTTTCAACACTTTCTAATGTTTTTATGGTCTTTATTTTATTCTTTCCATGCTGATTTTTACTATTTTCATACTTCTGCTAATTTTGGGCTTAATTTGTTCTTTTTCTCCAGTCCCTTGAGGTATAAACTTTTGTTCTTTATTTAGATTGTTTCTAATTTCTTATTACATGACTTTATTGTTATAAACTTTCCTCTCAGAACTGCTTTTGCAGCATCCTACTAGTTTTGGTGTCTTATGTTTTTATTTTGGAGGAGATATTTTTAATTTTCTTTTTAATTTTTTGACTCATTTCTTGTCAGGAGTGTATTGTTTAGTTTCCACATATTTATAGATTTTCCTGCTCTTCTCTTGCTTTATATGTCTAGTTTCATATGATTGTGGTCAGAAAAGGTAGTTGGTATAATTAATCTTCTTAAATTTGTTAAGACTTGATTTGTGTTCTGTTCCATTTTCTTTCTTGGAGGATGTTCCGTGTGCACTTGAGGAGAATGTGTATTTTGTTGCTGCTGGGTTGAATGTTCTATATATCCATTACGTCTTTTTGTTTTACTCTATGGTTTAATATGAAACTTTCCTTTTTTATTTTTATATCTGGATAATCTATCTATTGGTGAAAGTGGGCAATTGAAGTCTTTTACTATTATTGTATCATCTATTTCAATCTTTAGATCTTTTAATATTAATATATTTAGGTGCTCTGATGTTGGGCACATATATATTTATACTTGTTATATATCTTTGTGAAAATTGACCCCTGTCTTCCTTGTCTCTTGTTACAATTTTTGGCTCAAAGTGTATTTTAGCTGATACAAGTATGGCAATCCCCACTTTCTTTTGGTTTTCACTTCTGTGGAATATCTTCTTCCATTTCTTCACTTTGAGCCTATGTATGTCTTTAAATCTGAAATGAGTTTTTTGTAGACAGCATATAGCTAGGTCTTGTTTTCTTATCTAGCCACTCTGTGTCTTTTTTTTTAACTATATTTTATTGATTATGCTGTTACAGTTGCCCCATTTCCCCCCTTCACTTCCCCCTCCCCCTTACCCCCCTTTCCCCTCCCTTTAGTTTTGTCCATAGGTCCTACACATAAGTCCTTCTGCTCCTGTACTTCCTATACTGTTCTAACCTCCCCTTCTCTGTTGTCTACCTCCCATTTATGCTACTTGTTCTGTGCCCCATTCCCACCCTCTCCCCCTACCACTCCCCTGTTGATATTCCTCCATACCTCATATAACTCCCTTCAACATTTCATACAATAAAGGCTGGGTGGTGATGAACTT
>PVJI01010119.1:0-61940 GCA_004026765.1 Micronycteris hirsuta
GAACAAGAAATTGGAAATCTATCTGAAAAAGTAGTGAAAGAAAATGTCCCAAATTTGGTGAAGGAAATAGACATGCAAGTCAAGGAAGTGCAGAGAATCCCCATTATGATGGATGCAAAGAGGTCCACTCCAAGACACAACATTATTAAAAGGCCAAAAGTTAAAGATAAAGAGAGACTCTTAAAAGCAAGAGAGAAGTTAGTGACTGGAAGGTTGCTAGATGTGAGGGCTGAGGGGAAGAATGAGTGAAGAGGTGAGGGGATTAAGAAGTACAAATAGGCACTTACAGAATAGCCATGAGGATGTAAAGTACTGTATAGGAAATGGAGTAGCCAAAGAACTTATACACATGACCCACGGACATGAACAATGGTGAGGGGATTGCTAGAGGGAGTGGGGGTTGCTGGGTGGAGGGGGGGAAACTGCAAAAAAAATCAGAACAACTGTAATAGCATAATCGATAAAATATAATTTTTAAAAATACAGAAGAACTGAACACAATGATTGGCAAACTTGATATACTATTTTATTTTCCCCCCAGAATGTAAGTTTTACACTCATTGAAAGTTATTAAAAAATGCTAAATTTTGTAACCTTTGATTTATGGGTAAGTTTTACAGAACTATTGGGGAGGAGAAAAGAATTAGGAGAGAAATGTTTGTTTTCACTAAAAATGTTAAACACATTGAAGTCAGATAAGTGGCCCAAATTATCTGATGTACTGATTCTACTCAACAACTATAAATTATGCATCCTTTCTAGCACAAATAAAAGATTTTAAAAGCACCTGGACCAGAAGGTGTCTCAAAAATTTTCAATAAATTAATATAGAATGTGTTTTCTGATTATTATGAAATTAAGGGACATTTCTTAACTAGAAAAGCCCAACATTTTTAGAAATTAAAAATCAACTTCTAAATATCCATGGGACAAATAAAATATCAGAAAATATTGAGGACTGAGCAATGATGGAAATAAAACTTGTTGTTCGTAGACAAAACAGAACTAAGAGAAAAATTTATAGACTTAAATGCTTATATTGTGAAATTAGAAAAGCTGTAAATTAATGAGTAATACATCTATTTTGTAAAATTAGAAGACAACAGAAAAATAGCTTCCAGAAATTAGAAAAAGTTAATAAAAAAGAAAAAAATTAATGATACAAAAATATATGTTGAGAGTATCTAAAGAGCCAAAATTTATTTCTTTGGCAAGGTTGATAAAACTGATAAAACTCTGGTAAGATTAGTGAAAAATAGAAAATGGAAAAATAAGCAAAATCAGATTGGGATAGTAGACAGAATTATGGATGGTGCAGACAAAGAAGATATAAACAATTTTATGCAAATAAATTTAAAACGTATTATTATGGTCAAATTCTTAGAAAACTGTATCTTCTAAACACTACATAAAAAGAAAAAGAAGAGGAAAGTGCCTTTTATAACTATTAAATGAATAAGTAATAAAAAACATCTAGACCTAGATGATTTTAAGCCTACCAAACATCCAAGGAGAAAGTAATCACTCACACAAAGTAGTCCAGGGTATAGACAAAGGAGGACAATCCCCCATTTCATTTAGTAGGGTCACAACCTAGATATAAAACTCTGATTCGAATAGTATGAAAAAAAGAAAATTATAATGGCTAATGCAAACCGTTAATGTAGATTCTAAAATATCAGCAATATATAAAAAGGAAAATCCATCAGAGTCTAGTCAATTTATCTCAAGAGTGCATAGCTGATTTTCATTAAAAAGTCAATTAATATAATTTGCTACCTTAGGATAATAAATGAGAAAAAAGCATGTCATTAATTTTATATAAACTTTTAATTAAAATTTTTAATTATTAAAATTCAACAACTATTCATGAGTTATGGCTAAAGATAGCATGACTATGCATATACATAATTTTTAAAAATTATGCATAAATGATTAGAATTAATAGAATTTAGGAACCTGCTGGTTATAAAATGGGTATATAAAAACTGTGTTCTTATATACAATAAGTTATGCTAAAACAATTGTGCATTAATATTAAAAAATAAAATTGGACTTACAGCTATGTCATATGTAGAAATAAAGTTTATGTAGATTAGAGGTCTAACTAAAAAGAAAGAACAATAAACATTTTAGATGATAAAACACGGAAAAAAGTTCTCATAGTTTTAGGATGGAGAGGGATTTCTTAAACAGAAGCATCAACCATAAAAAAAACGGTGGCCCTGGCCAGGTGCCTCAGCTGGTCGGAGCGTTGCCCTCCACACCGAAGGGTCGTGGCTCGGCTCCCATTAGGGCACACACCTAGGCTGTAGGTTTGATCCCTGCGCGGCACATGCAAGAAGCAACAAATCAATGTTTCTCTCTGACATAGATGTTTTCTCTCTCTTTCACTCTTCCTTCCTCTTTCTTTAAAATCACTACTTAAAAAAAAACATATCCTCAAGTGAGGATTTTAAAAAATGATGATTTCGACTGCATTAAAATTAAGAATTTCTATTCATCAAAATACATCATAAAGAGAATGAAAAGAGAAGTTCCAGTCAAGATGGTGGAGCAGGTAAATGCTGTGCGCACCTCCTCCCATGGGCATACCTTCAAAATTACAACTAAATTACAGAACAATCAACCTGGAGAACCATCTGAAGACTAGGTGAAGAGAAGTCCTGTATCTAAGGATATAAAGAAAGAGCCGTGTAGAGACTGGCAGGAGGGGCAGAGAAGCCAAACAGGCTGGCCCTATACCCACGTGTGGCAGTTGGGAATTTGGAGGGATGTGTCAGCTAGACAGAGGAATGAGGGATCCCAGCCCCACATGAGGTTTCCCGGCTGAGAGCACCAGTGCCAAGAAGAGGAGCCTCCACAACGTCTGGCTGTGAAAATCAGTGATTTCATCCCTCTGGGTGAGACCCAAAGGCTGCTAGAAACCCAGGTGTCCTCTTAAAATGCCCATGTACAGACTCACTCACTTGCAGGCACTTACCCTGGGATATGGCAAAGGTACAGCAGGTTGGGAAGTGTGAGAGACACACAGGGAGAAACTGAGTTGTGTAGCTTCAGGGCAGAGGGTGGAGGGACAGCTGCCATTGTCCCGGTTGAGCTCTGCTCCAACACAGCTGCACATGAAGTGCCGTCTTTCCTGTGTGGAGTCCTCCCTGCATGGCCAAATATGAACCTGCATTAGCATGGTGAACTCCACTTGCTCCATCCTGATGACTGTGAGACCCCTTCCCACCCAATTCATGCACAGCACACCACCAGAGACTATTTCAACAGCAAGAAGCCGCTTTGGCCTGGACTACAGTCTTTCTTAAAAAACTCTCAAAGGTTCTCAGGCCCCAGGCATGTGGCAGCTGGCCTCAGTGTGCCCTGTGCCTTTTGATGAATGGACACAGGTTCAGCACTGATGCAGAATCTGGATCTGTATTAACTTAGTGTGCACCACTGGCCCCACTGTGGGGACTCCCTGATACCCTACCTCACCCAAACCCCATACATCCCGAGGCTCTTTTGAGTGGTGGAGCATTGCCGGCAACTAGCAATGCAGTGGTAGGACTTGGGGTGCTCTGTGCATTTCACCGACCTGCCCCAGGTCTGGTACTGGTTACAGCTGGCCTTGGTTCATAGCATGGCCCCTCCCATGTACCTCTGGGTTCAAGACAGGCAGCTACCAACTGTGGATCACTTTGTAGCTGCCACCAGGTAGCTTAGGGCCAGTCACAGGCAGTGACTGACCTTGGCCTGAACAGGAGCACCTCTCAAGAGGCCCTAAAACCATCACACCTGGTGACTGGTTTCAGACCACAAGAATGACTCATTGGCCCCACAGTGGGATGAATGTGAGGGTGGTCTTGGAAGGCACCAGAGACTGCTGGGGTGAACCCCACTCCATGGGGTCAGCCCCCACACAACAATTTGTATGCTGTGGTTGTGGCCAAGTCTCACAGCCAGTCAGCCTGAGGGTCAATCCCACCTATGGACATGCCAATGGCAATCAAGACTCAAGTATAACAGGAGGGCACGCAGAGGCCCACGCAAGGGACTCTCCTGAAGCACCAGGCTCAGTTGGTCAAGGAAATTGTGCCACTGGACCCCAAAGGACACCTGCTACATAAAACCACCCTGCCAAGACTGGAAGATGTAGCAGATTTACCTAATAAATAGAAACAAACCCAGAGAGACAGCCAAAATAAGAAGACAAAGAAACATATTCCAAATGAAAGAACAGGAGAAAACTCCAGAAAAAGATCTAAATGAAATTGAGGCAAGAAATCTACCAGATACAAAGTCCAAAACACTGGTTATAAGAATGCTCAAGGAACTTAGTGAGAACTTAAGAGATAGTAACAATAAAAAAGGAGCTAGAAACCATAAAAAAGAACCAATCAGAAATGAAAAATACAATAACAAACAAAGAATACACTAAAAGGAATTAATAGCAGATTGAATAGAGAAGAGAATTTTATCAGCAATTTGAATGACAAGGTAGCAAAAAAATGCCCAATCAAAATAGCAAAAACAAAAAGAAGAATTAAAAAAAATGAGGATAGCGTAAGGAAACTCTAGGAAAACTTCAATTGTACCAACATTTTCATCATAGCGGTATCAGAAAAAGAATAGAGGGAGCAAGGGATTGAAATGTTATTGGAGGATATAATGACTGACAACTTCCCTAATCTGGCAAAGGAAAAAGACACACAATTCTAGGAAGTGTAGAGTCTCAAACAATATAAATCCAAAGGGACTCAAACCAAGACATATCATGATTAAAATGGCAAAGATTAAAAAGAAAGAAAGAATCTTAAAAGCAGCAACAGAAAGGCAGTTAGTTACCTACAAAGGAGTTCCCATAGGACTGTCAGCTGATTTCTCAATGGAACCTTTTCAAGCCAGAAGAGGTTGACATGAAATATTCAAAATTATGAAAATTAAGACCACTCTACCAAGCAAGGCTACAATTTAAAATTGAAGGTGAAATAAAGAGCTTCCCAGACAAGAAAAAGCTGAAGAAGTTCATCACCACCAAACCAGTGTTATAAAAAATGTTAAAGGGACTTCTTTAAGAAGAAGAAGGGGAAAAAAGGAACATAAATATGAACAATAAAATGGGAAAAAAAACCTATGTACATATCCATAATCATTTTAATACAAATGGATTAAATGCTCTAGTCAAAAGATAGGGTTGCTTAATAAATAAGAAAACAAAATCCATATATGTATATACTGTCTATAAGAGACCCACTGCAGACCGAAAGATACACATAGACTGAAAATAAAGAGATGGAAAAACATTTCAAGTAAAAGGAAACAAGCAAAAAAAGCTGGGGAAGCAACTTATATCAGATAAAATAGACTTTAAAACAAAGGCTCTAATAAGAAACAAAAAAGGACATTTCAGAATGAAGAGGGGATCTGAAAAAGGATCAGTCCAACAGAGGATATAACCCTTATAAACTTTTATGCACTCAAAATAGGAATAAATATATATATATAAATATATAAAGCAAATATTGATGGACATAAAGGGAGAGATCAACAGTAATAGGGTCCTAGGTGGAGACTTTAACACCCCATTTACATCAATGGATAGAACTTCCAGACAGAAGATCAATAAAGAAACAGTGCCCTTAAATGACAAATTGGACCAGCTGGATTTAAATGATATTTTTAGAGCATTTCACCCCAAAGCAGCAAAATATAAATGTTAGGGCACAAAACGAGTTCTCAAGAAATTTAAGAAGATTGAAATTGTATCAAATCTCATCTCCAAACACAACGGTATAAATCTAGAAATCAGTTACAAGAAAAAAACTGAAAAACACACAAACACTGGGTGGCTAAATAACATGCTACTAAACAATGAATGGATTAAAAGATCAAACAAGAAATCAAAAGATACCTTGATACAAATGAAAGGAAACACAATGACCCCAAATCTACGGGACACAGCAAAATCAGTCCTAGGAGGAAAATTCATAGCAATACAGGCCTACCTCAAGGAATAAGAAAAATCTCAAATAAATAATCTAACCTTATACGTAAAGGAACTAGAAAAAGAACCACAAAGTCCAAAGTGAGTAGAAGGAAGAAATAATACATATCAGAGTGGAAATAAATGAACAAAAAAATTACAAAGGATTGATGAAACCAAAAGCTGGATCTTTAAAAAGATAAATAAAATTGATAAACCTTTAACCAGACTCATCAAGAAAAAGAGCAGAGAGGACCCAAATAAATAAAACCAAAAGAAAGAAATTAACAACTGACACCACAGAAATACAAAAGATTTTAAGAAAATATCATGAATAATTATGTGCCAGCTAATTGGACAATCTGGGAGAAATGGACAAATTCCTAGAAACATTCAATCTTCCAAGACTGAATCAAGAGGAAACATAAAATCTGAACAGACTGATTACTACCAATGAAATTGAATCAGTAATCAGAAAGCTCTGGACTAGATGGCTTAACAGGTAAATTTTACCAAACACTTAAAGAAGGATTAACACCTATCCTTAAACTATTCCAAAAAAATTCAAGAGGAGGGATAGTTCCAAAGCTCATTTTATGAGGTTACAATGACCCTGATTTCAAAATCAGACAAAGACGTTACAAAAACCAAAAATTAGAGGCCAATATCCTTGATGAATAAAGATGCAAAAATCCTCAATAAAATATTAGCAAACATAATTCAGCAATACATTTAAAAAAATCATAATCCATGATCAAGTGGGATTTATTCCAGGGATGCAGGTTGATACGATACCCACAAATAAATAAATGTGATACACCATATAAACAAAATGAAAAACAAAAATCACATAATCATATCAACAGATGCAGAAAAAGCATTTCACAAAATTGAGCATGAAAACTCTGTACAAAGTGAGATATTTATGATGAAAACTCTGTGCAAAGTGAGATACCTTAACATAATAAAGACCATACATAACAGACCCACTGCTAACATCTTACTCAATGGGGAAAAGCTAAAAGTGTTTTCTTCAAGATCAGGAACAAGACAAGGATGTCCACTTTCACCATTTTTATTCAATATAGTATTGAAAGTCCTACCCACAGAAATCAGACAAAAAAATGAAAGATATTAAAATTAGAATGGAAGAAGTAAAACTGTCATTTGCAGCTGACATAATACTGTATATAAAGAATCCTAAAGATTCTATCAAAACTTTATTAAAACTGCCCTGACTAGTGTGGCTCAGTTAGCTGGATGTTGTCTTGCAAAGCAAAAGATCGCTGGTTTAATTTCTGGTAAGGGAGTATGCCTGGGTTGCAGGTTTCGTCCCCTGCTGGGAGGTGTGTGAGAGGCAGCCAATCAATGTTTCTCTCTCACATTGATGTTTCTCTCCCTCTCTTTCTCCCTCCCTTGTCCTCTTCCTAAAAAAATATTATTACAACTGACAACTGAATTCAGTAATCAACAGGATACAAAACTGATATTCAGAAATCGGTTGCATTTTTATATGCCCATAATGAACTATCAGAAAGAGAAATTAAAACAACAATCACAGTACAATTGCATCTAAAAATACATAAGGTCTGTCCAAAAAAGTCCAGCCATTATTAACATAACGAGAATGGTTTGTGTGACATCCATGTAACCTGGCAGCCAAGGAGAGTGGACTGGAATGCACATGTGTGAACAATGACAACTTCACTGTACTAGTCAGTGGGGGTTGGTAGACATCATTGAGTGAGTGTGTGTACTGTGTGGTCGTCACATTCAAAATGACTGAGCAAGAATGGCAGTGAATCTGCATCAAATTTTGTATTAAGCCTGAACATTCCTCCGTAGAAACTATTTGTCTGATTCAGAAGGCTTTCGGGGACAAAGCAATGAGTGCAGCATAAATAAAGGTGTGTCAAAAATGCTTCAAAGATGGTTGAGAATCTGCTGAAAGTGACCATCTTCTGGAAGGCCTGCAACCAGCAGAACGCCTGACAATGTTGAATGTGTAGGGCTGCAATCAACAAAGATTTGTGATTGACAGTGCAAGAGCTAGAAGCTGATCTGAGGATTCCAAAAACTACTGCAGGATCTTTCATGAAACGTGTTGTGGCAAAATTTGTCCCGTGGCTTCTGCTACTAGAGCAGAAGGAACATTGTGCTGCGGCTGCTAATGACTTTATTCAACTACTGCCAATGAACCAGATTTCCTCAAGAAGGTCATAGCTGGAAATGGAAATGAATTGTGGCCTACAGCTACAGCTATGATCTGGAAATGAAGGCCCAGCCATCCCAATGGAAGTTGCCCGGTTCTCCATGCCCGAAGAATGTGCAGGAAAGTAGCCGTAAGATCAAGACCATGTTAACCATGTTTTTTGATTGGGAAGGTGTTGTTCATCATGAGTGCGCCCCTGCAGGCCAAAAAATTAATAAGGAGTACTACCTCAATGTTCTTCGTTGGTTGAGAGATGCAATATGACAAAAATTGCTGCAGCTATGAGCAACTGGTGATTGGCAGCTTCATCACTACAACATGCCCACTCATGCATCACATCTTTTGCAGAGTATTTTTGGTGAAACATCAAATCACCTAGGTGACTCAGCCCCTCTGCAGCCCAGATTTGGCACCCTGTGAATTCTGGCTTTTCTCAAAACTACAATCACCTTTGAAAGGGAAGAGATTTCAGAACGTTGATGATATTCAGAAAAATATGACAGGGCAGCTGATGGTGATTCCAGAAAAGGATTTTGTAGAGTGTTTTGAACAGTGGAAAAGACGCTGCAAGAACTGTGTGAGGTCCCAAAGTGCCTACCTTTGAAGGGGGCTGAGGTGGCATTGTGCTATGTACAGTGTTTCTTGTATCTTGTATCTTGGTCAATAATTGTCTCAATTTTTCACAATATATGGGGGGATACTTTCTGGACAGACCTCATATATATAGAGTGTAAAGCTTATGAACATAGAAAAATATTTTCCAAAAATTTCTTATGATGCAATATAATGGCAACTACCATAATATCATGTACTTTTGTGGTGATCAGTAGGTTTTGTTTATTTAGATTGACTTCTGTAACAGTTTGCAAATGTTTTAAGTTTTCAAGCTGTCTTAAATATACAAATGTTTCTTAAAGGACTTCCATGAGGCATATTCTGAAATCTCCAAGATATTTCTGGATAGTGGAAAAAATATATACAAGAGGAACATAAAGGGGAATGATCCTAGGGAGATATCTACAATTTCATCAAGCAAGCTAACTCAAATTAACATTTCTGACAAAAAAAATTTGCTTCTGACTTTATGTGAAAACAATTGCTCCATTTATTAAACTTTACCCAAATAATATATTTTTAGAAGCAAATGCTGTTCCTGATTTTGGATAACCTTTGCCTGAGAAATTGTTAACTATTCTTCTTCATTCAAATAATTTATTTTGATAATTTCTGAATATGTTTTTCTGAAGCTACTTCCCTGATAATGAGAATGGAGCTCAATATTTTTTGATATATGGAAACTTAATAGAATCTGTGTAAAATTTTTGTACCATTGAAGGTAAAAACTGGCTAATATGTTTTAAAGCTTTTTTCTTTATTACAAAAGAACTACATGTACATATTAGAAAATGTATAATACATAGCTAAGCCAATAAGATTAAATAAAAATTTTGTTAAAAAATGAAAATAAAAGTCTACATTAAGGATGACAATATCTATAGCATATATAAGTATTAAAATCTAGCATGCAGAATATATTTTAATTCTGAGAAATCAGTAGAAAACATTTATCAGGCCAGTAAAAAATGGACAAAATGTTTAAATAGGGTTGTTCATAAAAGAGGTCCAAAGGGCCAATTAACACGTGGAAAGGGGCTTAACTTTACAAGTAATCAGGGAAATGCAAATTAAAGTCACAGTGTCACGATTCTAAAATCTACTCATCAGAAGTGTGGTCTCACTCCTGTTGGCTTCCTTATCTTCTCAGAGGAATCCCCTACCCCTTATTCCCTAACTGGCTCTGGTTCAGGCTGACATCTGCCAGACTCTCCTAAGCCCCACCCATCAGGGTTTCCAAGTTCAACGCTCTGCCCTCTGCTGGCCTGACTGAGATTTGGTTGCTTCGCTTTCATAGCAGGCTGCGGTGGCTCTTACTGTCAAGTGCTAGATTTCTAATGAGAGCTTTACCCTGCATCAACTGCTTGACTGATTCCCATTGTCCCTGGGTCCCTTTATTTATTTTGTGAAGTTTCCAATTCACAGGGACCTTGGAAATACTTATGCTATTGTACAGTGTCTGCAAATGTCGCATGAGGCTTCCAAAAGGGAGACTTCTTAAGGCTGCTCACCTGCTCATGGCTTAACCTCTGCCGTGACATATTCTTCTAAGGCCAAGGTCTGTGGGCTTACTCTACTTTCTAAGCTACTGATCCTCTCCTAGTCCTCAAGCATGTTGTCCTACACGTCACCTAGATCCTTACCGTAGAGTTAGACACAAATCCTGGAAGTGTGCAGTGGTATTGATTGCTTCCAGTTTGTTCTGATTAAGACCATTCCCACGAAAAGGCGTGTGTACAGCACTTACAACTGCCATGAGCCATCATCCTGTGTGTACAACCCAGTACTGTCTGCTTCCAATCTGCTGTAGAAAGACTATACAAATGCTTTTCAAAAATTATCTACTATAAGGCAATCTTTCGTCATAATACAGTACCAACACAAAGTGTGTTACTGAAAATTTACCTGGAAACTCAAGATGTGCCATTGTAATTCAAAACCTTAACAAGAATAGGATTTTTTTAGCTTCTTCTCTCCTCTTGACATTCTTAGACTCAGTTCTTTGGAATCCATTCCCTTAGAATGCTTGTGTGTGTGCACGTGTTTGAGCATGTATACACATACACCTTTCCATCATTGAAATTGCTTCTCTCACATGAGTCTGTGAGTTCCTGATAAGACTGTTATTTGCTGGCCTGCGGGTTGTGACAGTCCACTGAAAGCTTCTGCACCTTCAGATGAATGTCTTAGCCTCAGTTCTAAACTTGACCTGATGTTGCTCTATTTACCTAGAATGGTTCCTTTGCATCTATGTCAATTATCAAGAAATTTATTCCTCGTCTATATTTAATTGTTATGTTTGTCTTTTTGGAATTTTCCAATTATCACCCAAGAAAAATTTTACTTATGCGTAGGGAAGTACTACTAGGAAAAGTGGATAAAAGAGTCATTTTTAGGATAAAATGCACATATTGAGTCAGACATCAAAACTTCACTCAATTTTCCCTGAAATAATGAAACATAAACCTTTCTCAAAGAAAAAACAGTCACATAACAGATATGTATAGATAACATTCACATAGAGAGATTGAATTAAATTGTGGAATTATAAAAAGGCATGAAATCATTGTCTTGTTCTTAAACGTTATCTCAGATTATTATATTAGGATTTGGATAGCCTCTCCAGAAGTAAGTCTTTCATTTAATTAATATTTATTGAGTGTGTACCACATTCCAGGTACCATGTTAGTAAATGGAGATTCAGTTATGAGCGACATAAATACAGCTCGTGTTCTCACGGAGCCTAGATTTTGGAGTGGAGACTAGTGCAGTAGGACCTATAGGATCGGGTGTTGTGGGAGCACAGAGGCTACCTAATTCAGTCTTGGAGAGATAAAGAAGGGATCCCCAGGGTAGTAATGTCTAAGCTACAATTGGAAGAATGTGTAGGAATTAACCAGGTACAGACCAGGAGGTGGGGGTGAGGTGGGAGGTGAGGAATGTTGAAGGGAGCATCCTATGCAAATGCTGAAAGCTGAGGAAGAGAGAAGAACCTGAGGGATCGTGGTGCTTCAGTGTGTTTGGAGCACCCAGAGCAATGTGGGAATGAGGAGAGATGAAGCTGGAGAAGAAAACTGCTCCTGTAATCACTGTTGTCAGGGAACTGGGAGAGTTGTGCACTGGTTTTATAGTAAGTAGATTTAGTACTGTGTGTCAGACAATGTCATCATGGATGTAATAAAAACAGTAAGAGTCAAGATAGGTTTTGCTGCTGTAACAAAGAAATCTTACAAATTCAGTGCCCAAGAGGACAAGAAGTTTCTTTCTTGCTTGCTTTACAGGACCGAGTGGTTTCAAGTCAGTAGCTAGGGCTAGTAAAGAAGAAGGTGAGCTCTGCTCCTGGCAGAGACCCAGGATGGTTGCCGCCGAGCTGCCTTTGACACCACCACAGAAAGGGAAAAGCAGATTTGAGTAGGTGGTTATAATGGGTCAGGCCTGAAAGTAGCACAATGCGCTGTTCTCACAGTTCATTCGTCAGAACCCAGTCACATGGCTCCACTAGCTGCAAGGTATCTGGAAAATGGAGCCCAGCTGTACTCCAGGAAGAAGGGGATTTGGGGGAAGAACTGGCAGTCTCCCCCATAGTGATGGGGTGGGGAAGAGCTAGTGGACTTTCAACAGGACCATTGCTCACACTTTCCTCTCAAAGCCCCTTGTCTGCTTGCCTCTGGTCATCTCATAGTCCCTGGCTTCTTTCAATTTCCACACAGGCCGCCTTAGATTATTTATCTCAACTCTACCCACCAGTCTTTCCTCGGCTACATTCAACACATGCACCAATCTCCTCTGCTCTCAGCACAACAGGATGCGTGCTTACCCAGCTCGGCCTGTTTTGAGGAAAGAGTCCAGTCCTGCTGGTCAGTTGGAGTAACTAGAAATGCTGGTTGGTGAATCAGTAGGTGGCACTCTATGTCAGCAAGACACCAATTCTAAAGCAACACACACCGAATTCGTGCAAGGATGTAGTCACGCTCAGAACACCAAAACATTGGCTCACTTGCCCTACTTCCTCAAGACTCAACTTTCAACAAGAGTGAACACACCAGACTGACCAGTGGATCGTTACAAACAGGGATGTCAACATGCTCTGATCTGACTGCCAACAAAAATATCTCTTTGTGTGGATGCTTTCTTCACATTGCACTCAGGAAAGGCAAAGAAGTTCGACCTGTCTGGGTTGAAGAGCCACGGACTGCTCTCCTTGGGGCTTCTCAGGAGGCATGGAAAGAGGCGTGAGTGTTGTTTTAATGGGAGTTGGAGCTGCTACTTTCATAACTACTGATGAGTCCTGTTTGCTGTTAGGAAATCCCAGGGCTCAGCATCAAAGGCCTCATTGTGTGGTTATTTCTCTCTTTCACTGTGTCACCTTGGGAAGGTGTCCTTTCACTCAGCAATATCTTCTGGGTCATTTTTCATAATGCTGAGAAGGTGTGGATGAAAGTGGTAAAGATTTGGAGATACTTTTTCTTGTCGAGAGTTTAAAATGGACATTCAGCAGAGATGAGGAGGGATGAGAAATTTGCTGATGAAGAATTTTTTTTTATTTGTTTATGTTCTTGGGTATGTCTCATTTTTAGTACAGATTCAAGTATTTTAAAATCATATCTGAGCCTGTGATTCATAGAGACTTGTACTGGCATTATAAATAAAATAGGTGCTACCTAGAAAAAGGAAATCTGCATGTTAGGGTTTTTATTACTCTCTTCATTTAGTATACAAGCCTCATGGAAATCCAGGTAAAGAATTTTTCCTTAAGGCTCATTGAGGTATTATAGTGTATAAGAGATTAGTATTTTGATGTTATCTGTAAACATCACATAGTAATTATTGACCACCTGATTCTTAGCCATATTTCAAATTGAGCTAGCTATATGAACATAATAACTCACAGGAATGCTCATCTCTTATTCTGTTAGTCTTTTTTTAAACCTTTCCAAGAAGCCCTCCTTCAATCACCTCCACTCGACTCATATTGTTTCTTTATATCTTACATTTGTTTCTTATTTATTCTAGCAAAGCCCCTATATCAGTCAGGATAGGCCAACTAATGCTGTGGTAACAAATAATCCCCAAATCTCTGGTTTAAATCACCAGGTGTGTTTCCCCCTCATTCTCCATGTACAGTATGGCTCAGCAGGGGGCTCTGTTCATGTGCAGATACGAAGGGACCTGATCCAGACGGACAGTAGGCTCCCTGCTAACATGAGTTCCGTAATCTTCGTGTTGGGTGAAGTGAATTCAGCGAAACACACACTGGCTTTTCATGTTTTATTGACCAAAGGAACATGAATGGTCACAATTAACTGCAGATCAATAAGAAACAAAGGATATGTTAAATTAACAAACATCATCTATTTGAATAAGTCTTACAATTTTAAAGCACTTTCTTTTCTCAGGGAAGTAGGAAAAGTAGGTTAATATTGTTTGATTTTACATACAAGAAAACCAAGGCTTAGACAGATGAATATGTTTTAAGGTCAAACGTGTTCCCTCTAGGGTATGCTGTCATGATGGCTAGGGGGTTTAAAAAATTAACTGCAGTTTTTCAGCAGCATATTTGTAAAGTTTGAATGAACAAGTGCCAATGCTGTAGCCTGGTGTTCAGAGGAATAGAAAGTGAACAACACTTCTCTGGCTATGGTGCCCGCCGGCAGTCAGAAAACTCCAAGCTCTTTAAAGTCTCCCTGTCAGCTATTCTGGGGGTCACAGGGAATGTTTACCACGTGCTAATCAGTCTGGTCCTCCAGGTGCCACGTGGTCCTCTGTCCTTGCCCTGACTGCATGGTTACTGTTCCTGCTAAGCCCTTGAAGCCTGTGTTGAAGAAACTCATGCTCCCTCCAGAGAAACGACGCACCTGTAAAATGGGTTGAGGTCTCAGGGGAGCTGTCTCCTTTCACTTAGGAAGCCAGTGCCCAATGTGGGAAAAACTCTTTTAGCTTTTACTGACTCTTTTGTTTCAGCTCTTTCTCTTTCAGACTCAAACATGAGACTTTATCCACTCTGTGACGCATACAGGATCTCCCTGTCCTCTTGCATCAGACTTGTAGGCCTCGCCTCGCTCCTCTCCCCTCCCCTCCGCTCCCCTCCCCTCCGCTCCCCTCCTCTCCCCTCCTCTCCTCTCCTCTCCTGTCTTCTCCCCTCCTTTTCTCCACTCTTCTCTTCTCAATAATGAACTCTTTCCCAGAAACCCCTTTGGTCACTCATGCAAACAGACACCTGGTGAGTCCATCTTACCCAACTTCCAGGCATGCCCATACTTGTCGGACTGCCACATCTGATGGACCTACTTGCTACAATATTTTTGAGAGGAAGAGACTTGTTATTCCATATGGCGAAAAAATATTGCTACTTAATGTAATGGATTTAAGCACATCCAAATGTATTTCATGATTTGGTCAAAGAGCATCATACATTTCAGATGCTTGGCCACCTAAACAGGTAATTGTAACTGGTATAGGAAAATAAACACTGACCTCCACAGCCCAAATTTACATTTTAGCCTCAGATCTGTTTCCTGTGAACCACTTTGGGAACGTAGTTTAGCCCTTCTGAGCCCTTTATTATTCATAACATAAAGGAAGTAGTATAGATGAATTTCTAAGGACTTATTCAACTATGAAATTTGTGATTTGTGGACAAGATTCATTACTTGCAATTGTTGTCAACAGGTGGCAGCAAAATCCCAGTCTTTAGTGAGTTAAGAAAAGAGAACTCTGCCTATATCTTCAGAATTTTAGAGAACATTTAATTAATTTTGTTCATCTTAAACATACGAGAAAATGAGAGCACTGCCTTTAAAGACTTTGTGATAGAAAGAAAATTTGTACAATGTTGTAAAATGAATGGAAAAGGATGGCTTTTATTTTTTCTATCTTATAACTTTATTTTATTTTATTTTTTATTGTTTTTCAAGCACAGTTGTCTCCATCCCCCCGCCACCACTCTCCCCTGCCCCACCCACCCTGACTTCTCACCCTCAATCCTACCCCCCTTTGGGTTTGTCCATGGGTCCTTCATACATGTTCAATGTATATTAACTTTTTCCTAACATACTTATTACAAAAATGCCAAACTTATACAACATGCAAAAAGAAACTTCTGAAGTTGTTCATCCATCCTCCTGTAGCTAAGTTAAAGATAAAAGACATAAAGGACCCACTCCGAATATCACTTTATATGATAGTTTTAGTGTCCCAACCTTTAGCCCTGGCCACATTCCAAATAACCGGAAGACCTTGCTTTTCATGACTTTGAATACTTCTTGCCAGCCCCTTCTTGCCTGCAAAGTTTCTTTTGAGAAATCAGCTGATAGTCTTATGGGAACTCCTTTGTAGGTAAGTCTGCTTTTCTCTTCCTGCTTTTAAGATTTTCTCTTTATCTTTTTACCTTTGGCATTTTAATTATGATGTGTCTTGGTGTGGTCCTCTTTGGATCCAACTTGTTTGGGACTCTCTGTGCTTCCTGGACTCACATGTCTATTTCCTTTGCCAAATTAGGAAAGTGTTCTTTCATTATTTTTTCAAATAAGTTTTCAATTTCTTCTCTTCCTCTTCTTCTGGCACCCCTATGATTCAGATGTTGGCATGTCTGGGGATGTTCCAGAGTCTTCTTGTTTTTTTTTTAAATTCTTGTTTCTTCTTTCTGTTCTGGTTGAATGTTTGTTTATTCCTTATGTTCCAAATCATTTATTTGAATCCTGGCTTCCTTCCCTTCACTATTGGTTCCCTGTAGATTTTTCTTTATTTTGCTTAGTGTAACCTTTATTTTTTCCTTCATGTTGTTGCCATACTCAATGAGTTCTTTGAGCATCCTGATCACCAGTGTTTTGAACTCTGCATCTGATAGGCTGGCTATCTCTGAACTCTGCATCTGATAGGTTGGCCTATCTCTCATAGGTTGGCTATCTTTCATAGGTGGGCAAACTCTGCATCAGATAGGTTGGCTATCTCTGTTCCCTGTAGATTTGTCTTTATTTCACTTAGTGTAATCTTCATTTCTTCCTTAATGTTGTTGCCATACTCAATGAGTCTTTGAGCATCCTGATCACCAGTGTTTTGAACTCTGCATCTGATAGGGTGAGTATCTCTGTTTCATTTGGTTCTTTTTCTGGGGTTCTGTTCTGCTCTTTCAATTGGGCCATATTTCTTTGTCTCCTCAATTTGGCAGTCTCCTTGTGTTTGTTTCTGTGTATAAGGTAGAGCTACATTGACTCCATGTAAAAGGCACCTGTAAATTGTGTGGGGCGGAGCCTTAGGTAATTGCCAGGGTGGGGCAACCCACTTCACCTTTCTGTGGCTGTGTGTGGGTGGAGGGCTTGGATTGGAGACTGTGCTGCTCCCTGTTTTCCTGGGGTTTGCCTGTCACTTGTCCTGTTTCCAATCACTTCACCCACTCCCTATATGAGACTGGTGCCCCTCCAGCTCTTGCCCTGGTGTTGAATCCCAGACTGGGTGGGTTTGCTTATGTTTTAAGACCATATGGGCGCTTTAACCAGAGTTTTCTGAAAATCTAGCAGTTTCTTCTACCATCCCAACCCCTACTGGTTTATATAGACAAAAGTTATGGGGATTTATCTTCCTGGTGCTGGAACCCTGGACTGTGTAGTCTGACCTTGGGCTGGGATTGCTCACTCCCAAGGTATCCCTCCCCATTTTTATCCACCACACATGGATGTGGGACCACCCATGCCCACTCTGCCGCCACCACCTCCACACTACTCTGCGTCTCCATGCCTGCTTGTCCCGTCTCCGTGTCTCTGCCCTCCTGCCCATCTGGATAAATGTGGCTTCCTTAAATCCTGAGATGTTGAACTTCCATGCAACTCAATTTTCTGAGCGTTCTGGGTTATATTTATTTTGAGATTAATTGTAATTCTTTTTAGTGCTTGTGCAAGGATGCAAAGCGTGTCTACCTATCCATCCATCTTGACTGGAAGTTGCTATAGAAAAGACTCTTGAAGATAGGAGCTTTACTGTAGGCTATCTCTTAAAGGAATTTAAAATTTTAATAATGTGAATGTTTAGATAGTGTGTCACTCTGTTAAAATTGAAGGGAAGTTAGGTAAACTGTAGTCTTGAGCTCTTCCTGAATTATAGACTTGTACATTCAACTGCCTCCTTGATATCTCTACTTAGATGTCAGAAAGGCTTAGTAGAGACAAAGAACTTTATATGAACATGAAACTTTAGGTCCCTTGATCAGGAGATTTAATTACATTATTTATTAGCGATGTTTGAATCTTTATACAATTTTTTATATTAAAAAATACATGGGCATGGACAATAGGGGTGATTGACTGTGGGAGTAGGGGTGTGGGGTAGGAGTGAGAAATGAGGAAAAATTGGGAAAACTGTAACTGAACAACAATTTTAAAAAAAGAAAATGTTTTGGAGGTAAGAAAAATAAAAATATACATTAGTTTAAAATCAGATATCACCAAGTCGACCATCAAGATTACAGAGCAACCCATAGACAGAGTAGTACTAAAAAATATACAAGGAACAATCCCTGTTAGTTAGAAATACTTGATTCATTTAAAATTCTGAAAAATACTCTTAGACTTTTATCAAAGTACATCCTTCTATGATGTCACAAATTCCTCTTTTACTGCTGAAGAGATTTAATGATGATAACTGATAGGCACAAAACCCAATACTCTCTGCACTTCACTTTTTTTTTGTACTTAAACCAGTGTTTACCCTGATCCACGTGCCGTAATACTCTTACTCCTTCCAGAGAGGACACAGCTGCACTGCTCCATGAGGTACCCACTAGCTCCATGTGGCTACTTAAATGTAAATTAAATGCAATGAAAACGTACTTCCCCAGTCACACTGGCCGCATTTCAAGTGCTCAGTGTCTGGCTAGGGGCTACCATTTTGATGATACAGATAGAATACATTTCCATTACCACAGGAAGTCCTACTGGACAGCGCTAGCCTAGGATGTGGACCACTATGGCTCTCTATGTGTTCAGGTGTCACCTTTGTTATATGTAATACCCAACTTTACAACTGGAAAAATGTGAAATAGACATCGGAAGGAAATTACACACTTGCTTTGAAATTGGTCTCCTTAGCCGATGATTTATCTTTGCATAGCAAAGTTGAAGTTAAATTTTGTTTGGCTGGAGTATGTCACAAGAAACTAAACATCATGTTACCTTTGAAAGAAAATGTCTCTTGATAAAATCCTTTTCCAAGGTAACTTTGCATTATCTCACACAGGATAATTTTTTTCTCTATTCTCTCTTGGACCTGACAAACCATGTCTGACTTGCTATAAGTGGACAGTTGTGCCGCCAAATAGAAGGGTGAGGCAGTAGCACGATAGATTTCCCTTTGACCCACTTCATCGTGGACTGTCTCGGCTACCTGTGTTCTAGAAGCCCGGGCACAGGAAATTCAATCAGAACAGTCGCTGTAATATCTGGTACTGATCTGTGAGTGAATCTTGTGAATGCGACTACTTAATTCTACTTTAGAACAGTTGTCATGAGCCAGCCAACTCAAGGGAGCACTTACTCTCCTTTAGCCTGCAGTTGTGGAACGTGGTAAACTGAAGTATTTTCCCCACTGAAAATATCTACTATATTATTTTGTGTTGGCATGAAATTCTAGAAAAATATTTCAAAAACACTATTTCCCCTCTTTATAGCTGAAAATAACTCAGAGAGAATCTCTTAGTAAGTATCAAATGCATCTTTGCTGGATGGCACAACAGTTCTAACATTTCAAAGGCAGGGCTAGTGTGTATATCCCTGACAGAATCTCTGCATCCAGTACTTGAAACTGTGATTTTTTTTTATGACACCTAGTAATGGCTGGCTTTATAGTTAATTAGCTTGAAATTTTAGATTTAATAATAAAAAGTGATTCCAACAATTCTAAATGATTACAACTTAGTATCCCGAGTCAAGAAACCTGCTTTGTCTCTGGCACAGATTCATTGGGCCCACAGAGGTGTTACAAAATCTAGTAACCGTGCCTAAGCACTGGGATATCCACGTTCCATTGTTTGGGAAAGTAGGAGGGGTTTACAAAGCTTGCTGGGCATAAAACTTATGAAGGAATATCAGAGCATACCTCCTGCATGTATTTTTTGATAACAATAAACTTATTAAAACAATCACTGACAGAGTGTTATCTACCTGTTAAAATAGGTAGCTACCAAAGAACTTCAGCTATCACAAGAGCTAAAGGGAACACGAACACCCAGACCTCTTCTCACTTTCACACCTGGCCCAGTGTCAGCCCTAATCAGCACAGTCATGTATGGCTGTGCTAGTTGTACAATGGGCAATCTGCACAACCGTGCACGCTGACCTGAATGAAGGCATTTTAATTACATCATCAGGGATACTTGGTCACTCCAAGAAGTGATTGGAGAATAAAGAAGATGTCCCTTCCCTGAAGTTGGTGTCTACTTCACATCTCTTTGAAGTCACTGAGGCACAGCTTATGTAGCTGAAAGCTGTGACAAGAGCTTTCTCTTTCTGAGATGTGCTGAGATGTGCTAAGATATAAGTTGAAAACTTGCTCAGACTTTGAGCCAGTAGCAGTCTGCAATGCCTGTCTCCTCTGACACTCCAGGTATTTAGAGCAGCTTTAAAGCAAAGAATCAAGAAATATTAATGAAATTTAAAGTACTATATTCAGCTATGCTGATACCTAGATCACTTTAAATTTTAAGTTATTGGCCCTGGCTGGTGTGGCTCAGTGGATTGAGCATCAGCCTGTGAACAGAAATGTAACTGGTTCAATTCCCAGTCAGGGCACATGCCTGTGTTGTGGGCCGGGTTCTCCAGTTGGGAGCATGTGAGAGGCAACCAACCGATCAATGTATCTCTCACACATTGATGTTTCTCTCCCTCTCTTTCTCCCTCCCTTCACTTCTCTCTAAGAAATAAATAAATAAAGTCTTTAAAAATTTTTTTAAGTTATTGGGGAATACTGGGCAATTTTACCACATTTCTGGATGTGAGAATCATCTTTCCTTAGGAATTAACCAATGAAAAGCAAAGACAGAAGGCCAGCAGACTGGTAGACATTTGAGAATAAAATTAGTCATGTTCAATAGACATTTGGTTGTAGGGGATCTTTATAGTTTGGGGGCATGAAATTAGGGGGCTTGGGTTACCTTCTGGCCCTGTCTCTTAATGACTTTGTAGTCTCATCATAAAATAAAAAGTTTGAGTGAGAATATTCCCAAGATTTCTCCTAATTTTCAGGTATAATTCTTTTTTGTTGTGTTCAAATTTATTGAAAAGATGTATTATGAAGGAATATTTTGGGATTAATACTAACCCACAAAGACTGGGGTATATTTCTCAGAAAATCAGAACTTACATGTTGGAAGAAATCTTCAATCTCTAACATTAGTATATTAAATTGCCCCTCCCTTATCCCTACTTTATTTACTTTAAAAAAATGAAACCTTTATTTTGGAATAGTTTTAGAGTTCCAGAATCTTTTTTGTGGAGATATTACAGAGAATTCCCATGTATCATGCACCACATTTACCTTATTAATATTTTATGTTACTATGATACATTTGTCATAACTAATGAGCCAACTTCAATATGCTAACATTAACTAAGGTTCATACTTTATTCAGATTTCCTTAGTTTTTACCTAATGTCTTTTTCTGTTTCAGGAAGGATCCCACCCAGGATACTACATTACATTTCATTATATTGCCTTAGGCAACTCATGGTTGTGAGTTCCTCACACTTTCCTTGTTTTTGATGACCATGACAATTTTGTGGAGTATTGGTGAGGTGTTTTGTAGAATTTTCCTCAATTGAGATTTGTCTGCTGTGTTTTTCATGACTAGGGGCTTTTAGGAGAAAGACCAGAGAGGTAAAGAACCATCTCTTCATATCATCTCAAGGGTACATGCTATCAGCAAGACTTATCACAGTTGTTGACCTTGATCACTTGGGTGTTTGTGGGATGTCTCTGTTGTGACGGTACTCTTTCCACCTTTCCATTCTGCACTCTTTGAAAGAAAGTCACTTTGTCCAGCTCACACTTAAGGGGGGGAAGATTTAACTCATTGGTAAGTTACTACAAGTTAAATTTTAGACTGCAACCTTCTCAATGTCCAGCCACAATTCTGAGACTGGTAGATAGGTTTAGCAACAAGTCTTGTTAGTTCTTACTAACCTGGAACAAAATTGCTGGAGGTGGGTGGGGGGAGGTGAAGAAGAAAAGGGCTATGATTTATCCTTCCTCAATATGTTAATATTTTTCCTTCTCTTACAGGGAGTTGTACTAACTCTCAAGAAGTGAAAAACAACATGATTCCCTGCCTCCCTTTTCCCTAAGGTCTAGTGAAAAGAATCTATTGCTTTAAAGGTAGAGGGAAACATGCTTCTTTTTAATTGCTTTAGCAAAGATTGGGGAGATCTGGGTCCGCCTAATTTTTATAAGTTCTAGCTATGGGAATGTTAATATTTACATTAAATGCTTTCTGTGCTTCAGCATCCTTAAAACTTCCTTCAGTCTCTATCCTCTCAGGAACAACAAATTCCCAAGGTGTGAATGTTCATGCCCCAGACAAAACATTGATCACCTATTATTTTATATTTTTAAAGTTACAAATGTAATATATGTTTTTATAATGGAGAATTAAAACAATCCAGAAATACATAAAATATAAAAGTAGAAGGCATCAC
Source organism: Micronycteris hirsuta (assembly GCA_004026765.1). Classification (NCBI taxonomy): domain Eukaryota; kingdom Metazoa; phylum Chordata; class Mammalia; order Chiroptera; family Phyllostomidae; genus Micronycteris; species Micronycteris hirsuta. Next base: position 22,478 of record PVJI01010119.1, read on the forward strand.
TGGCTCTGCATATGGTAGAATTTACTGTTATTAAATGTTGAATTCTTTTTGGCTTTTAATCAAAGATGCTGGTGTCACTTTATAAAACAAATTCTACTGTAACACAATACACAGAAATTAAAACAGGGAAAGGTCTGTTTAAAATTTGGCTTGGGCTATTCATTTGTTATTTATTTAGCAAATATTTATTGAATGCCAATTATGAGCTAGGTGCTAGCAATATGTGGGGTTATAAATGAAGTAAAAGCAAATTGTCCTTAAAGTTGCTTACAATCAAGAGAGAGGGGCAGACTTCCACAAACAGCAAAGAAGTAAATGGATATCTCCATGCAAGCCTAGTTGTCACACACAGAACTTGGAAACATGAATTTTTGCTTTTTAAATAAGGTTATGTCCTCCTCACAATATACCTATTAGTTTACTTAGTTTATTGAATTTGGAACAATATTAAAAGCTCTTGAGCTAATTTTAAAAATGGTGAGAACTGATTCTGTTTTAACTATATGAGACACTTTCGCTAGTTTTCTGAAACACATGGTAAACGTTGTTTTTTTTTAAGATGATGAAAAAAGATTTGTTTCCACTAGTCATGCCATGAAGCGAGGATGCTGAATCTAACATCCGGTATTTCCAAGCATATTTCATACACCACACTCAGACCCTTCGATGGCAAACAATTTCTACGGACTAAGTTTGGTGCCCAAACTAACCTTCTAACATCCCCTCGTTTGTAATGACGTAGGGTAAAACCGCCCTGGCGACCATCACCATTTGCTAAACATGAGTTAATTTTATTGTAAATTATTGTCTATTATTAAATCAGCTTTTCTTTGTTTTTATTTATTTTTTAAATATATAATCTTTATTATATATTTTTCCATTACCATTTAGTCCCCTGATACCCGCTTCCCCTCGGCAATCAGCGCCCTGTAGTCCGTGTCCGTGAGTCCTTTCTCTTTTTGGCTCAGTCCCTCCGCCTCTTAACCTCCGCCCACTCTACCCCTAGCTGTCATCTGCTCAGGAAATTGTAAAAGACAAAAAAGAAAACCACCAAAGAATTTATTTCCACTTGTTTATAGACCCTTTCAACATATATAAAATTATTGAATGATTTTGGTCTTTTCTATCACACAATTTTATGGGTTTTTTTGTTTATATTTTTCCATGTTTACCCATCACACATTATTTTCATGGTTATATAGTATTCATAGCATTGATTTTTTATGATCTAATTAGCCTTTGTTGTTGGAGATTTAGATTATTTTCAGTTTTTGAATAGCATATGTAATGGTGCTGTAAGCTTATCTCTTTATTTAAAGACACTTTCAATAATGTGATTTTGCATTGTGTCCTGAAGATATGTCTCCAAAAATAGGGTATCACATCCCTTGCCATTGGATATGCATTGTCAACTTGTTCTGCAAAATAAATGTTACCCATTCACAAAGCCTAGAATAATAAATGGATACAACTTTTCTAAAGTCCTGCCAATACTATAATGATGAAATTTCATTAGCGCCAGGCAAAAAAAGAAAAGAAATAAAGAAAGAAAAAAAGAAAAGAAAACCCTTAGATTTTTCATTTCTAGTTTTACTGGTAAGTCTTGGAGTTATTTGGAAATCTCTCTTTACTAATATAAGACACATGACTTCAATCCATTGATCATGCCCCTAATGCCAGGACTGTGTTCACAGGGAGCAGAAACCCAGTACTTCTTCTCTTTCTTTCTTCCTCCCTTCCTTCCATCCTTCTTTCCTCCCTCCCTTCCTTCCTTCCTTCCTCTCCGCTCCCCCTCTAAATTAGATTCTCTGGGTATATATTCAAATACAATGAAATTATCATGTCAAAGAGCTATCTGCACCCCCATGTTCATTGCAGCACCATTTACAATAGCCAAGATGTGGAAGCAACGTAAGTGTCTGTCAAAAGATGATAGCGATGGGGTCCTACTCAGCTACAAAAAGAAGGGAATCCTGTCATTTGCAAAAACATGGATACACAGATGAACCTTGAGGGCATCATGCTAAAGTGAAATAAACCAGGCACAGACAGACATATACTTTATGATCTTATTTACATGTGGAATATTAAAAAAACAAAAACAAATTTGTAGAAAAAGAGATCATATTCATGGTTCCCAGAGGTGGAGGGACGAGGGGAGGAGAGGTGGAAGGCATAGGGTGAAGGCGGGAAAAAGGTTCAAACTTCTAGTTATAAGATAAATAAGTACCAGGAACGTAATGTACCACATGATGACTGTAGTTGACACTGTTATAAGGTATACTTAGACATCGCTCAGAGAGTAGATACTGAAGTTCTCATCACAAGGAAAAAAACATTTTTTATCTTTTATTTTTGCTTTTGTATCTATATGAGATGATGGATGTTAACTAAACTTATTATGAAAATGACTTTGCAACATATGTAAGTCAGTTCATTATGCTGTACAGCTTAAACTTACACAAGTGTTATATGTTGCATATATATCAATAAACTAAAAGAAAAAAATATGTTAGATTCTGAACTGCTGAAAGAGGAACAGGACCAGCACAGATGAACGTAGAATAGTGAACTCCAAAGCTGTCCTTCCACAAATGGCCTTTGACTCCCTGAAAGCAGCCTGTAATTTTTTGGTTTTCTACAGGGAAGAAGAGAGGGTGCCATCTTCCAGCCCCAGAGACCTTGCTGAATAAATAGAGTGACTGATCCTCTTGTGGGGTCAATCTTCTGCACGGTCCCCCTCTCCCCCAGGGAACACGTGTATGGTCACTGATGTCACTCACAAAGAGAATCAAACTAACACAAAGGGAAAAAGAGTTCCAGAGTATATTGTGAGCAAACAAATTGCTTATTAAAATATAAACAATATCTGCTCAGATTGCTTGGGACAGTCTGTTGCTTCTAAAGTACAAGAAGGCAAATTTTTTAAGATGTAGGTTTCTAAAGAAAGCTCTGAAATAAGTGCACTAGGTCCCAGAGTCTGAACTTTGACAATTATGTGAAATAAAGGACAAAGACAGGGTTATCAATAATAATAATTCATCAATGGGAGCGTGTTCTCTACTTTTCAATGTGTTGTGAGCCCTTCCAATGGCACCATTGTCTCCTTAGATGGCCAGGCAACCCCCCAGGAATCTTTGTTGCCTTCCTTGAAAAACATTTAAAACAAACAAGCCCCTTTCTCTTCCCATAGACAGTACAAGCAATATTAATGGTTATCTACCTGTGATAAGCACAACAGTCTCATTTTACCTGACTTGAAAGGGTCATCGGTACTGTCAAGCCCAATTAACTTGTCTTACCCTCACACAAAGAAGGAAGGTTACTGAAAGGCCACATCTTGCCTTATATCTTGGCTGCTCTGGTAAAATAGCTTGATCAAAGGCCATCAAAGCATCAGGCCAATAAAGGCAGACCCTGCTTTTTTTTGGATACTGGCATAGTGCCACTCATGGGAGCCTCTGCATTCTTATTGAAAGGCTCGGATGCCAAGACAGGATTTTATACATACAGGTCTTCCCAGAGGTTGAGAGAGGCTCTGGGCCATTTCCCAACTTTATAACAGGGTTGTAAATAATTGTGGTGTATTTTAAATGTTTATGGTTAATAAATTAATGCTTTTGATACAAAAGCAATGCAATATAATTGAGCTTCTCATAAGATAATTACAGGATTTATAAAAAATATTGAATTTAAAGTAGTATACATTGGCGGGATACCTGTAATGCGACAGAAGCTTAAATTTGAATGATCAACATCTTCCGTCAATCAAAGACTTCCTTTGGGAAAAAGAACCAAAAATACATAGTTGAAGCCCTGGGTTAATGAGAAGCCTGAGTCAATTACAAATCAATGGCTCCATTGGCATATGTCCTATACATGCATATTTTAAGTTGGTCACAAAATCAAAGTTACTTTTCTGGTCTACATATCCTAGGACAGTGTTAAAAATCCACTGGACACTCAAGTATATGTTGGTATATTTGATGCTGTTTAATAGATTTCTAATGGTAGAAGGAAATAAAGAAAAAAGCCATTTATTTATCCTTCTGCTTCTAGGAAACTCAACTCTAAGTCACCCTAGATGCTTAGCTACATGTGCATGCCAGTGTGCTTCTTGCTTCCATTAATGGTTCATTTTGATGTTTATAAATCTGAATTTTTGAAGCAAAATTAAATGGAACTGGGATTATTTGATCTGGAAAAAAGGAGAATTTGGCAGGATTTCCAGATGTCCCATATGGATAGGGTTTTCTGGTAATTCTGTTTTTAGAAGAACAAACAAACACACACACGCACACATGCATACGCATGCCATCGCTCACGTGCACTTACACATACAATCATTGAGTCCAGTTGAAACACTACAGGGCATTACTGTTAGCACAAGTCTTGTCAAAATATGTACCACATTCTCCAGATTTAGATCTGGCAAATTTCCCAAGGATGAACATTGATAAGGGCCTTTAAATATCTAAACATCTTCTGTACAAAGTTGAAAAATAGAACTTTTACATTTCCATTAAGGTTATAAAAGAAAAGTGGATTTAAGCTAGGTTGCACCAGGCATACATTCCAGACAGGAGAACTTTTAAACTTCAGAATTTATTGCATGAAAAGTTGTGGATTTGTATCCTCTGGTGGAATGAGGATATTAAAAACCAAACCAGATAATTTTCTTTGAAGTAAGTGGTTTGATCCTGACTCTGGTACAAAAGAGAAATGAATAAAGAAAAACATTCAAGGTCTAAAAGTAGCTTAATGTATAACTTAAAAATTAAATTTAACTTTCCTGAAATAGCTCTAATACCTTCTTTTTGGCTAGTCCTTTCTGATGATACCAACTCAACTGGATAGACTCATGGATGACTTGCATTTTAAAGGTACAACGGAATGTATCTGTTTCCTTTAAATTAGTTCAGAGTTGGAGTTCTGTTGTCCTGAGGCATTTTGGAAACAAACGTTTAACACTTAGGAAGGAAGTAAAGCCAACAAGGGATGAACCAGGGACTATTGTGAGCCACTTCAGCCGGACTGAGGGCATGGCAAGTGGGCCTGGTAGAGAATAACAGAACTTTGAACGGAAGCTCTTGGTATTCCTTGGAGTGTGCGATGGCGGTCCTTCCGAGCAGCAGAAGACCTTAGTGCACACAATCAGGACAGAGAAACGGGTGGGTGACGGAAGCTGAGCAGAGAACATAGTGCCCTGACTCTTGTCTTCTTCCCCTGCCCCTCTCCAAGTGAGCAGGCAGAGTTGCTGTTGTAGCTAGGTGGTGACACCAAGGTGCCCATGTCTGGTGTGGCCTTAACAATTTTTGTAAGTATTTTTGGACAAAAGAGAGGCTTACAACCTATCAGTGGATCAGTTGGACGAATGGTTTTGGGAATGTCTTTCGGTACCACTGTCTATACTGGTGGGCAGGACTGGGTCCCCCAAAGATGTCCGTGTCCTAATTCTTGAAACTTATGAATATGTTACCTTACATGGCAAAGGGAAATTAAGGTTGCTAATCGGCTGACCTTAAACTAGAGAGATTTTCTTGGATTATCCAACTGGGCCCAATGTAATCACAAGTGTTTTTATAAATGGAAGAGGGAGGCAGTAGAATACATCAGAATGGTGTGGGATGAGAATGACTAGACCTACTTTTGCTGGCTTTGGAGAGAGAGGCCGAGGACCTGGAACCAGGAAATGTGGGCAGCCTTTAGAAGGTGGAAAAGGCAAGGAAACTGATTCTTACCTACAGCTTTCAGAAAGAAGTACAACCCTGTCAACATCTTGATTTTAGCCCAATGAGACTTACTTTGGACTTGTATTGTACAGAACTGCAAAATAAATAATTTTGCATCATTTCAAGCCACTAAATTTGTGGTAATTTGTAACTGCATTCACAGAAAACTGATACACTTGCCTTTGCCATTCCAAATGACATTCCTCTCACCACCGTAAGTAGTCCATTCGGGGAAGGAAACCAGAACCATGAGTACTTAGTAGCCTTATGCACACGCCATTCACCCATGGCAGTGAAGACTATTTGTGGGCTGTATTCTTCCACCCCAAAATAGAGGCACTGACCAACCTCACAGCAATACACACTTACTTGCCTCCCTTATCTCTCCAACAAAAGCCCTTTTCGCTGGCCCCTAGATTGGCAATTTCACTTTTCTTTCCATCCAGGGTACACATGATAGAAGGTTTTTCCCATGTCTGACACGTATGGTTGGGAGTACTCAGGGCTTGGCTCAGATCCCTGGGAGTGCATTGTGACTCCAATCGTGTTATTTAACCTCCGGTTCAAGATTGAGGGCACAAATGAGAGGTGAATTCTATTGAAATAACCATTTTCATTCAGACAAAATGCAAAACATATGCAACAAGTACCCCAAACCTATATTCTAAGATATTCAGTACAATAAATGGCAGTTCAGGCTAGATAAGAAGTTGATTTACTTTCCTATCCTTCTAGTTTGTGGAGTGTGTGCATGTGTGTGTGCACTTTGGATACATTGAACTCACTAATATTCAAGAGTGAAGACTAAAAGTTGTCTTTGTGAAATGGGTAAGGGGTTTATTCACCAAATCTCTCTAGTTCCCTTTCCCATAAAACGCAAGTGAAAATAGAATGATCTTACGCGTTAGCACAAGGAACTGGTGGCAAGGCAAAGAATGCTTTTGAATTATGTCATGTCCTCTGGAAATAAGAAACTGAGATATGAGTGAAGAATACCTCACCTACCCTCTATTCTTACTAAATGCTGTATATTATTCATCTCTAGCATTTCTGGTGCTATCGTAGCTAAAGTTTATTGCATATTTACATGAATTATTACATCTCTTGTTACGCATGAGAATATGAAGCAAAAACTGATGAGGAAAATTGCCCTGGACAATGCAGTTGGCATTTGATAAAACCAGGATTAAAATCCAAGCCTCTGGGACTTCACAGTCCTAGTTCGTAACTGTGGGACTTTATCGGTCTCAAAGGATGTGCTCTACTATGAGAGGAGATAAGGTTAGCATATGGCATTCTTGCACAGCATAACCTTTACATAGGCAGGTGCCCTCACACCAGGAATGTTCCGAACTTTCTTCTCCACCTACCCAAACCCTGCTCAACACTTAGAGTCCAACTCATTCCATTTCCTGCCCCTCAATTTTCCTTACCTCTCCAAGCAAGGCTGTGGGGACTGAATAATCATCGTTGTCTCCTTGCACAGGGCTTTGCACGTAACAGGCAGCTGCTGGGTAGCATAAATCCCCGTTACTTGTCTCAGGAGAGTAGGACTTGAATCTCTGCTTTTCCATATACTAGCAATGGGGCCCGAGATTCAGTGACCTCATCTGTAAAGAAGAAGCAAAAAAAGAAAAGAAAAATAAGTAATACTCATCTCATAGATTTGTTATGGAGATAAAATGAGCTATTGTTTATAAAAGAATTTTGTAAATTAAAGTACATTCAAATGTGAGGGAAAATAGGATTAAGTCAAATACATTTTGTATTGCATTTCCTGAGCTAGTCCTGAGACGGTTCAACTTTGTCCAATTGGGCATGGGCACGTTATCAGCACTGCATTCTGATGCCATTGAGGAAGGCTGTGGAGATCAGGGTTGTTTACCCTGGTAAAGAGAAGGCTGAAGAGAGTTTTCAAAACAAACTCCAAGTGCTTGTCTGTTCAATAGATAATTGTGAGGAACTCTACAGAGTCCCTGGCTTCAAATTAGAGCAAAAGGGATTTGGTCCAGACATAAGGAAATGCTTCATGAATATAAAGACTGTGAAACCTACTATTAAGGGAAATTGTGGAGACAAATAACAGCCACAAATAGGTTACTTCATGCTGCCAAATTGACCAAGGAGAAAAAGAAACATGTTTATTTTTCAAAATGTAGATGTTCTAAAGCAATGAAATGTCTCCCCTCAGTAAATTGACATTTTTTTTTTGGTCTTGATGGCGCTATAAAATTAAGTCCTTTAAAAAAGATTTAAAATATATGAGATGACATCTCTTCTGGGGAAGAAGAGAAAAACAAAGATGAAGAAACTATTAAAAATGGAACTACTCAAAACTACATACTTGTGGACTATTATAAAAACGTGTATAAAATCTCTAAGAAATTGGCTCAATGAAATTAAAACCATCCCATACAAAGAGACATGTCTCTCCCCGCTCAGGCTGCCCCCCGACTTTCCCCAACAATCACGATATATTTGAGCACCCAGCACTCACATGCTGAAATCATGGGTCACAGAACCCTCCTTGGCATAGCAGTTAGGAGGAGGCTACAAGGCAGAGTGGCCTGAAATACCTATATGGATGTGACACGGAACAGGTGAAAACTTTAATGCCGTTACAGACGCAGTTTAAGTCTCGCTACCCTTTGTACGTGTCTTTCAAAAGAATGGGACCATTCCTGTGACGACGGGATACTGACAGCAAGTGTAACCCGAGTCCATTAAAGGTCACTGACCGTGCTCCGCACTCTACAATAAGCTTATCAGAGCCATCTCTTGAAATAATAGTTACTTCCAGGTCTCCTTCATCTTCTTCACTCTTTGCCTTCCTCCCTCCTCCCCCACCAGCGCCCACCCTTCCCTCTCGGGCATGTATCCTTCAGCAAGGTTCTCTCTTTTCCTGGGCTTTCCTGTTGCCATCACAAAGCCCTCAATGTCCTTTATAGAGTATCTTAATCTAACCTTGAGTCAAAGGCCATTCTTGCCTTTAGAAAAAGAAAATCCAACCCCTGCCCCCCAATTTAACGTCTCTCTTTAAAAAGGAGAGGCTGTTGTTTTAAAACCAGCACTACGTTAACATATACTGAAGACAATTTCTAGACTAAGCTGTCATTTCAGTTCCCTTAGAGAATCTGAGAGTGAAAAATACTTTTACCAATATGAGGAGCCTGCCCTGCAGGCCGCAGGCCTTTGCATTTCCTGGGTACCTGACTCTGTATTCCTAAAATACAGAAGTGGTTTTTTCAACACATGCTTCTACTGACTCTGTCAAAGTAATTACCAAAACAGACTGGTGCCATCACTGCACCAGGTCTTATGACAGACAGGTCAGGCACTTATCTCGAGCAGTTGCATTCCTAGTTCTGAGATCAGCAGTTATGTGGAAATAAAACTGGTCCATCTTTTCTTGTAGCAAATGTAACTAGTTGATTGCCAAAGATGGGCTTGGTTGTGCAAAGAATTGCCAAAATCTCTAAGTCAGCTATATAGGTGTTTCTTTTGCCTGCGTATAACTAATGTTGCTGTGTAGCAGTTATTCCAGAGCAGTTTATTCAGTTTATTCCAGTTTCTTTGCAAAGTGTTTAGAGTGTTAAAGCATTTTAGGGAACTTGGAGTAAGTGAGACTCAACCCTTGTGCTTAGTGGTCAATAACTGTTCTGAGAAGGCCTGTCTTTTCTAAGCCTAGATCCCCTCTCTGCCTGCATCTCCGATGACTTTCCTCCTGTATACTCATCACACCAGCCTCCTTTCTGTTCCTTAAACTTGCCAAGTGAGCCCCTGCTTGGAGCCTTTGTCTTTGGCACTCAGCATGCCTGGTACTCCCAGATATATACCCACCAGCTTCCCTCCTCTCTTCAGTCTGGTCTCTGTTCAGATTTGCCCCCCTCAGAGAGCCTCCCAAGCCACCTCATCTAAGAGAGCATCCCTATCGCACGCTGTCTCCTACCCTTGCTTTCATTTTCTCTGTATACCTTGCAGACATTTTCTCTGTCTACCTCTGTATAGATCTTGTTTCATTCATAGCTACGCTCTCAGTGCCTCACCCAGTATCTTGTACATGGTTAGTGCTCGATAAACATCACTAAAGTAGTGGATGAATGACAGGTTGGTTGTTCAGCCTAACGAGACTGGACACCTTCACAGATAATTACAACGCGGTCACCGCCGGAAGTCTTTTGATGGTTCCCTTTCTCCCGAGTCTCCTGAACCTCAAACTCCCCACGCTTCCCAATCATCCAGCATCACGTGCCCTCTGTGAAGGTGGGAAACCTACTACTACCACTAGGATTATCTACCCACGGCTGGAAAACTCAGCAGCTTTCTTGGCTAGTGTCCGTTTAAAGATTGTAGGAAGCTTTCTTTCCTAAAGGGATTCAGATCTAAGCCAGGCCCCCCATCTTTAGGAGCATGCCACCTAAACAAGTTGCGTATTTTGGGAATATATAAAATCAGACTCAAGCATGGGTCTCTCCTCTTTGATAAATTCTTATCTGAGTAAATTTAAGCTGTAGCAACAATGTGATGATCTTATCTGTGAGAGTTTTTTGAAACTTTCCCAGAAATGTTAAAGAATTCCCTATTGAGAAGACCAACAATGTTCTTTCAGGACACTCAGCTGCCACAATTCCTGAGAAAGAAGAGTCAGAGAACTAGCTAGCATTCATTAAGCACTTACTAACTCCTTTCCATACAATGGCCTAGAGATTTAGAATATCACTGAGGCCTCCTGCAGGGTTCCTGTTTGTTATGCATTACTTGAGGCAGCAATCCAAATTCCAGTAGCCCATGAGCCTATCTCTAGTACTTCAGGCAAGAGCTACAGAACTGTATGGAGGGATGCCCCCCAAACCCCAAAATTATCTTCTGGAGGGCAGGCCCTTGTAGTAAAGTCTTCTCTGATTAGATGAGTGTTCTAGGAACCCATCTGTATCAGCGTACTAGCTGGTGTTGTTGTGAGAGTATGCATTTGGGCTTCAGTGAATTTTTTTTAAGAATCTTTCAACCTGTTTGCCCATTTCATGATGGATGATTTATGAGCGCACCCGTCTACAACGCACTGAGTGCTCAGCAGTTTTTGACCAAAACGGCATGACCCCTCCCCATTCACCTGACCTCGCCTTGAGTAATTTTTTTTGTTTGTTTCCCTGGATGAAAAAGAGTCTTCGAAGGTTTAGCCACTGTGGAAGAAGTAAGACAAAAAAAGCGGAAGCACTAAAAGGCATCGAAATCAATGAGTTCAAGAACTGTTTTGAGCAGTAGAAAAAATTACATCAAATAGGTGTTACTTTCCATTGCATCAAATGGAGAGTACTTGAAGGTGACTGAAGTTTAAACACGTAAGAATAAATACACATTTTGTTTCATAAATAAATTCTGGGTCTTTGTGGGTACCTCCCCTCATACATACTATCTCTTGAATGAATAACTGTTTAGGTAGTGTGAAGCCTAAGCTGCTGTAACAAAGAGCCCATAAAAACATCACCTTCAAGACGGAGAAATTATTTCTTTTTCATGCAATAGCCCACAGGTGTTCTAATAGGGCTGGAAAGGCAGGACTACCCTGCAAAGTCACCCAGGAACCGCTGCTCTCTGAGGTCATGCAGGAACCATGCTCATGGATTGATTCTGACAATGTCAACACACGCATCCCTAAATACATCCAATGCAGCTGGTGCAGTGTTGCCATTTGTAAGCTAGAAGGAAGAAGAAAAGGGAAAGTATAGACTAAGTACTTTTATTATTAATGAAAAGATTGAGGAGCTCAAGTGCCATCTTTTCTTATATCCATTGGTGAGAATTCTGTCACATAGTCACATTTGCAAAGGAGGCTGGGAAATGTAGTTGGTAGCTGGGGTGACATCTACCCAGTTGAAGTTGGAGAGAGTTACATTACGAAGAATAAAAAGGGAATGGCTTTGGGGGGATGGTTGGCAGTTTTTTTTTTTTTTTTTTTTTTTTTACCAAACTAGATTATTAATGAGCTGAGTTTTATACCTGAGGAATAAGTCCTTGGGGTTATGTAATGAACATGTGCCTGCTTTTGCCTGATTAGAATCTTTTGAGCAACATTCCAGAGTTTGGAGAATTTCCCATTTTATGACTTCTGCTTCCTCATGAGTAAAGGTGATCGTTTGTTTTTTCCAGGATCTGTTTTTTCCAAGTATGCGACCCAGGCTCTGCTGGCCTGACACACAAGTCAAGACTTCAGTTCAGAGGCACGCAACATGAGGAGGTTTGCAGAAACGTTTTCCAAAGGAGCTGGTGAAAGAGAAATTTGCTTTGGGGAAGGCGGTGGCACCCGGTTCTGGTGTCAGTTATTTTGGCACAGATAACTCAGAAGAGGAAGTTTGGCTGCTCGCGGCCAACTAAAAGAGTTACCACCCCAATTTTTGACTGCGTTTGGGTTTCCTTTGCTTTGGACATTGCAGTCAGAACGTAAATAGAAACTGATTGTGTGTTTATTATTACCCTCAGGCTCTTCCTAGAAGTAAGGGTTCTAACTTGGGACAAGGATTTTGGTTAACTTTTTAATCGGTTATGTCCTGGTAATGGTTTACGTGGGATAAAAGCTCTGCTTGTATTTCAGTCATTATGGACAGTGAGTCAATTCAGGACTGTAAGTGAGGTTTATTATCTTCAGAGATTAAGGCAGTAGTTTCTGAACAGATTTTTTTTAAAACTCTTGCTTAATTAAAGGGCTTCACTGGATTGAGTTCTTCATTGTCAGAGAGCCCCATTGCTGGCTATTTCCTGTGTCAAACTTCCCCTCATCCCTCAGGTTTGCACTTAGGACAACTAGAAAGGCTACATCTCAGCCACCGCCACCCACGCCTCGTGCCCACTAGCACTGGTTTGAAATAAAGTTAAAGAAAACTCAGAAATAAGGAATGGGTGGGAAGAACTAAGGACATTTGTTATGTTCTGTAATGTTTTATTTATATATGTCTCATAATCTGTGCCTGAAATTCCCTTTTACTCTTCCATAGTTACTAGTCATAGGCCAGGCTCATACCTGGATCCAAATTATTAGGCACAAGACGCATACCCAGCATCCACTGAATGCTGGTGGAACTGAATTAAACAGGATTGAAATATGTATGCCCCACCGAGACATAGATCCCTTAAGGGGTCTCTTGGTTACAAAAACCAGAAACCTAGATGAATAGGATAAATAGCTAAATCCAAAAAAGGGAAATTTATTAGAAGGATACATGCATGGATTTCCTTATGAGAGAATGCATGAAAAGTGGAAATTTACCAGGAATGAAAAAGAATGCCGTTTAGGGTGGTAAATTCTCTTGTCTCTGAAGATTCGCCCCCCTCTCTCTGTCTCCAGGCTGACTCTTTGACTTCCCCATGTATACGACAGAGAACAGCGTTCCTAATCCCACATAAACTCCTCTTTCAAGTGCTCACTATGCGTCCCAACTTGTCCAACACCTGGGCACTGGCTTTCTTTTAAGTGTTGGACAGACATCATAGCCAAGCAGAGTGCTTTCCCACTGACCTTGGATGCTGCCTCACATTCTTTTTAATACAAAGCTGCGGATGGCCATTACCAGCAGTTTGAAAATGATCATCTCTGTTCGAATGCATGTTTCACTGGACAGTTCTCCAAAAATTTGAGGTAGCTAGGGGTCTTCTGTGAGTACATTGCCCTAACCCTCTGTATCTCTAATTTTTGCATTGTATGAAAAAGTTTGAAGCCTCCCTTGTCCTTCTGGTAATGGTGGAGTCGCATCGAAAACCCATTTAGCTTTCGGAAGTTCCGTGGTGTCTGTGCTGCAGCAAACACTGACTGACTACAAAGGCGCGTGTGTAAAAATCTCATCATCCCCCGTGTCGCCCCTCCCTGCCACATTGACACTCACCATCCCCACGGGATTCACAGGGAACCAGGGAAAGGGAACCCATAGAAAACATACATGGTGAAACAAAAAAGAGCTAATTTTTGGCTTTTGACCTTTATGTGACCCAGGTCCAGGCAATATAAAATCAGTTTAAGGAATTTACAAACCTAAAGTTGACCATACATCATTTGTAGTGTGGTGACTTTAGCACTTGTACCTCACCGAAAGTGAGACTCCACTCTCTGCTCTTCGGAAGGCGGTCCTATTTGCCCCTCTCACACTCAGAGAATGATCTTTAGATTCAGAAGCAGGACTCCCTGTATGGTCTCGGCAATGCAGTTATCGTTTCATCAATTCTGGCTGTGATACACCGCCGCAGTGCGGGGCTTACTGAAAACCCGCAGTCCAGCATCCCCTCACAGTCAAACCCAAAAAGAGGCCCCACTCATAGCCTGAGCGCAGACATAACACTGAGCCCTCATCCAGCTCCTGTCCTCACTAACCATGCACTGTCTTACCCCACTAGTTAAAAGCCATACTCCAAGGGTGTGATTTCACCGCAACTTATAACATTTACGAGATAAGCAAAAGCACATTGAAGGGGACCCCGTACCAAGAAGATATTCAGGAAAGGCGAGCCTCTCTTCCTCGTTGTGCGCAGGCTCAGGCCTTTCCCTGAATCGCCATGGTTTTTACCGCGTTTCTGGTCCACAGTTCAAGCTCGTTAAGATCTTTCTGGTCCCAAGCCTATTATCCAATCTATTTGCTGTTTCCCCAAAGTGTGCATGCTTCTGATTTGCCAGCTGACTTGCATTTTCTCACTTTTTCCCATGTCCAAACCAAGGGGAGATGGAAAGCAAAGATGGACTTGGAGCAAAACACACTACTGGCAGATACAAACTTCTCGCACTGCGCAACAGAGGGCCACGTGGTTGAAAACATTCTAAAATGTTATTTAATGATTTTTGAAAAATCACATGTTGTGAAATAACTTTCTAGGAAGAAGATGAAGCTCCTTCTGCCTGGGGTGCCACGTGAACAAACTGAAACTCAGATAACTTTCTCGTCCCTGTAAATACTCTGCTCGACCAGACACGCAGTGCGCTCGGTCAGCCAATCCCCAAACGCCAAGTCAACCCTGGGCCTTCTCACCCCAAACAATCAGATGTTTTCTATTTTTCTTTTTCTTGTTCTTGATTTCTTATCCCATAAAAGCTTCCTGCCTCCTGCCCCACTTTGCTGTTCTCGGAAAAGAGACTCTCTCTCTGAGTCATGAAGTGTTAAATAAAGTTTGTCTGTATCACCTAAATTGCCCTCTTCAGTCATTTTTAACTCGTGTAGCAAATTGAAATAATGGAACGCAATCCCCATAGCTGGTCTTGTTATGTAGCAGATATTATCAAACAAAGAACAAGAGGATTAATTTTCTATGGTTGTTCATCCACTTCCTCCTTTGTCTCATGTTTTAGGTGTGCTGAGTTCGAGAACTGCTTCATCATCCTTCCACCTTCGGTCTTGCTTCCAGCAGCTTTGGTTATAGCTTTGGTTATAGTCACACCTATACTAAGCCTGCAGTTACAACAAGGCAGGAAAGCATACAAATGATTCATAAAGGCTCTGTCAAAAGATCCTCCAAATGCTTGTGGATGGCACATCCTAGGCAGAAAATAGAGCCCCTCAAGAGAGTTGAGGCACCCGAAGGAAGAGTAAATTTACCTACATTATTTCAGGAAAATTTTTGATACCATGAGATTACCAAAGAACAAAGTCCAACTGTGGGGTAGACAAGAAAGAGAAGAAATGAATTTCTCAAACAGGGGAGAGAGCTCTGAAGAGAACTACCATGATGAGCTTCAGGCTGAAAGTGTCTTCATTTCTTTTTTTAAAAGATTTTTTTAGAGAGAGCGGAAGGGAAGGAGGAAGAGAGAAACATCAATGTGTGGTTGCCTCTCGCGTGCCCTATGCTGGGGACCTGGCCCACAATCCAGGCATGTGCCCTGACTGGGAATCAAATCGGCGACCCTTTGGTTCACAGCTCACTCTCAAACCACTGAGCTACACCAGCCAGGGCTAAAGTGGCTTCATTTCTATATGGATATTATAAACATAGAAAAACAGGATTGAAACATTAAGCCCTAAAGTGTCTCTCCCTCCTTGCAATTTCCAAAAGTGACGGTCAGTATTTAATGAAGCACAGAGATTAATCAACACACACACACGTGCACTTGCAAACTCATATACATATACATATACATATACATATACATATACATATACATATACATATACATATACATGCTCTAGGATAGGGCAAGGTGTCTGGAACCAGAGTATCCCTGGTTTGAGTCCTTGCTTGGCCACTTGCTGTTCACCGTGACCAAAATTTTCCGAGTCTCAGTTTTCTCACATTTGAAACTGGCGTAATAATAAAGTGACAACAGGTCGAGTTCCGTGAAGTTTATGCAAGTTATTCATTACAAGGAAACATCTGACCATTGACTTTACAGCTCTTAGCCACTGACTTCATGATCCTACTAAGAGTCATGGACATCGTCTCCTTTCAATTATTTAGTAGACAAAAAAATTAACATAAAGAAAAATTCCATTTCTTGAGCTAGCAATTCCTGGCTGTGCTATTTGTTTATTCTACTGTTTTTTTCCCCCAATAGTCAGAAAAACAGGAATAATGGAAACATCAAGAAAAGTAACTCAAGTTAGAAAAGGTAGTGTGACCCGAAAACGAAGCCCTGCGTGTAATTTATACGTTGGAAGACGGCATTGACTTTGTAATGCTCTGGTGGGACCGTCCTTAGGGGTCCTCTGTCTTAGACAAGTTGTATTAATTATCAGTCCAAGGTTTGAGCTGGCAGTCGAAAACCCTCCAGCTACTTTCAAAGGCAAGAGACAATTCAGGGAAATAGGCTTTTAAAAAATTGCTACAAGGGATGGAAACCACCTCTGAAGTTACTGAGCTCAAGCCTAAGCTGCCCCTACTTCAGCAGCTTCTGCCACGCCCAACCTCCTCTCCACAGCTGTACCTGTTAGCAGAAGAAAATCAAAACTACAGATGATCTCTGCTAACACTTGCAGGGAAAAAGATAGCTGATAAGAAACTTTAATGTTTCTAAGAACAGGTGTTCAAGGTCTTAGGGGTCATGCTCGCGATGTTTGGGTTTTCAGTCCTGAGCTGGTTACAGTGTTTTGTGTTCTGGGTGGTCAGGAAGACACAAACACTGAGTCACTTTTCAAATTTATGACCCTTTTTAATGAGACATAGTAAGGTTTGATATAACCACTCCGCCTGTTCAGCATATAATTTTAAGAATGATAAAAACAATGTAAAAAACAGATAAAACAAAAATATTCTTTACCACTAGGGAGAGAAACAAAGGAAAAAATTATTTAACTGCCATTTCTCCTTTACATTATAGAAGTGTCCAAACTAGCAATTTTGGTGGCCTGTAAATTGAAGTGGAGGGAACGTCAAGATAATTACCTCAACGTGAGACTGGAAAGCACCCTCAGCCCTGCTCTAGAGGGTGACTTAGAGAGTGCCTGCTGTGCGCTTTCGCCCTTGTGCAAGTTGAAATCGAAAGTTGGCTCTGAAATAAGATTTTTAAACCAAATTCAGTAGGTTAAATCTTAAATAATAACAACAAAGAATTCTCTACATTTGCTATATAGATGTCTTCTAGGATTTTAACATCAAGGCATATGTCCCGATACTGTTTGTTCAACTGTACCTTTGCTCCAAAGCTTGACCTTCTTGTACTGGGTTTCCCTCCTGCAATCTTAGACAAATAGTTGCTATTTTTTCAGTTGGCAGACATTATTGGAACTGCCATTCCTATACAGCAATGAGACTCAGGCGAGGACAGGCTTGGGCAGGGACAGGAATCAACGTGCATATGTGAATGTGCCACCTCACTCCATTCTTTCTTCAGACTCCGGAAGCAAGTGATGGCAGCAAGGCCCAGAGGGGAGGTCGGCTGCGCTCTCTCCTCCTGGTACAGGGGCATCCGCTGTGCTCAGAGTGGTTTGGTTCTGACAGTTACAGATGCTGGGTCAACACTTGTTTTTTTCAAAATGACTCATCTTTATGTTCTTCTGCTTTAGGGTAATACCTATGACAAATATTAGGACGTGGCGGTGCAGGGTTAGAAAGAGTGGACGTGCCAACTAGCATTCACTGTAGGAATTAGCATCTGAAGGCGATCACTTTTTAAGACTGATGACTCAGTTACACAAATCCCAGCTACATACGCATCATATTCCTATACATACTGACCATTTCTCTCAAGTATCCATTATTATGTTAGTGAGGTAATAAAAATTTAATTTTATACCCAAAGTTTTTGCTGGAACCATGAGGTATAGTTGTGATCAATTCTAAGTAAGTATGGCACGATTATTAATTGCTCTTTCAATTGAGACTTATTATATGCCAGGCACTTCTCTACAGGTTTATGTGGGGCAATTCTGTGAGATAGGCATTACTATTATTTTATAATGGAAACTGATGCACAGAGGAGTTAAGTAATTTGTACAAGGTCACACAGCTGTGGGATCATCAGAATCTGCTACATCCCAGCCTGCCAGATCAGATTCCTCCCTGGGATTTTTGTTAATGTCACTGGTATCATTCTGGTCACACATTCATTGTAGGGAGGAGAAAAATGAAGCTAAGCAAACTTTAAATGACTGTCCTGAGTATACAGATCTGGGTCATGGCAAAACCAACACTGTAACCACTGCTGTTTTTTTCAATCACATCACACTCTAGCTTTTCACTGCCCATTGTTATCTACTGCTAATGAATCACCTTGTCTTATCCACTTCCTTCTTAGCTCTATCGACCTCTGCCCTTCCTTCCTATCCCCATCACCGTCACCCAAATCCAGGTACTGGTTACTCTTTGCCTAGGAGATTGTGCTCAACTCTGGCCTCAGGACCGCCTATTTCTCTTCCTTCAGTTGGGTAGAGATGAGAACAAAAATATAGTAATTACTAATTATAAAATCCACCTTTCAAAAAATGTATTTATTCCATTTGGTCATTTTCTAAATGTTTCCAATCTTCTCCTTTCTGATTGATAATTGTTATTTGTAAACATCTTTAAACATTATTAATATTCATCTTTCCCTTATAATTAGATGCAATTAAACATTAGATGCTATTAAAATATAGTTTATACTAAGCTAGAGTTTTTTTGTCTTGCACTGTGTGAGCCATATATCCCTGCTAACTTGTTCTTGACAAAAATGTCTTATTTATTACCTTTGTTCAACCTTCAAAAATTTTTAAAGATATAAAACATGTTCAGCCTGGCTGGTGTAGCTCAGTGGATTGAGCGCGGGCTGGGAACCAGACGGTCCTGGTTCGATTCCTGGTCAGGGCACATGCCTGGGTTGCAGGCCAGGTCCCCTGTGAGGGCCATGTGAGAAGCAACCACACATTGCTGTTTCTCTCCCTCTCTGTCTCCCTCCCATCTCCTCTCTAAAAAAAATAAATAAATATTTAAAAAACAAAAACAAAAACATGTTCATTACAGAAAACCCAGGGCATATAAATAATTATAGAAGAGAAAATGAAAATGCTTCGAATCATATTTATGCAAATCAGGTCTAACACACTGTTTCTCATCTATGCTGTTTCTTGTCTGTTTGCATATTTTCCATTTTTAACGTACGAATTTGGAAAACACATAATTTTCCTCTTTGGTAAAATGTGGATAGTAATATCATTTTTTACGAAATGGAGTTTGCCCTCCATTTTACAAGTTTTTTTGACAAATAAATTGAGGATATATATGAACATACCTAGCACATAGTAATTGCTCAACAAATGGTAGCAATGAGCTGTTTTTAGTCTTAACTCTTCATTCTGGAATTAGTTTTGGTATCATGAATGAAATAGGGAAATAACTTAATTATTTCCTAAATGATTAAGTATTCCATTCATTTTTTCAATTAAACTTTTGATTTTGAGATCATTATAAGCTTACCCGCAGTTGTAATATATAACACAGACAGCTGCCTTGTACCCCTTACCCGGCTCTCTCCAGTGTCAGCCTTTTCTGGAACTATAGTACCATATCAACCAGGATACCGACACCGATGCAGTCAAGACACATTTCTACCACCACAGGGATCCCTCTTGTTGCTCATTTATAGCAAAGCCCTCTTCCCTCTTCCTCCTTCCCCTAGCAACCACTAATCTATTATCCATTTTTGTAATTCTGTCATTTCAAGAATGTTATGTAAATGAAATCACATAGTATGTAAGCTTTTTGGATTGGCTTTTTTCGTGTAGCATAATTTTTCTGGAGAATCATTCATGGATGAATCTCTTTTCAGTCCTGTGAAAATATTTTGCTGTTAATTTACTTTACATTTTTGGTCAAATTAATTTTAATGTAATGTGTACAAATACAACTGACCCTTGAGTAACTATGTTTGAACTGCATGGGTCTAGTTATACACAGATTTTTTTCAATAAGGTGAAAAGTTAATAAAAATTTCTGTGGAGATTTGTGACAATTTGAAAACTCACAGATGAAACTTGTAGCTTAGAAATGTCAACAAAAATAACAAAAAAACTATAGACTATATGTAGATACAAGAATATCATACTACCATAATGTATGAACATATAATATAAAATGTTAAAATTTATCAAAACTTACACATGGAAACACTTTCAGACTACATACGGCATCATTTGAAGTGGAGAGAAATGTAAACAAATGTGAAGATACGGTATAAGTCATAACTACATATAATTAGCCATAGCACATCTTGTACGGCTGTGATAACTTCTGAGCCACCTCCTGTTGCTACTGTGGTGAGCTTAAGTGTTATGAGTATTTGCTTAAAATGCTATGTGACACTTACCTCCTCTGCATGAGCAGTTTGTTTTTCCAACAAATTGCCTAAGTGGGTGAAAAGTGATCTCTCATTGTAAGAAGTGATCTCTTGCATCTTTCTCCCTGTGATTAGTCTGTTACTGTAAACCTGGAGTAACACCACAGGACCCATTCGAAGTGCCACCAGTGATGTTGGAAGTGCTCCCAAGAAGCAGAGAAAAGTCATGACATTACAAGAAAAAGTTGAATGGGTTGGTATGTACTGCAGATCGAGGTCTGCAGCTGTGGTTGCCCTCCGTTTCAAGACAAATGAGTCCACCATAAAGACCATTATAAAAAAAGAAAGAGGAATTTGGAAATTACACAGCAGGCTTGCACTTTTTTTCAAAATACCTTATAATCTTATATTGAAATGCAGCTTGTGTGTGTGCTGCCTGTATCTATAAGGAAAGCGTACCTATAGAATACATGACTTGAGAAAAAGTGAAGTCATTATGTGACTACTTTTAAAGCAAAACAAAAGTGAAGGATCTAAAACTGGAGAATTTCATGCCAGCAAATGTTGGTTTGATAATTTTATAAAGAGTTTCTAAATTTTAGAATTTAGAAATTTAAAAAATAGCAAGATAACAGGGGAAGCCGTTTCTGCCCATCAAGAGGCAGTAGAGGAGCTTCCAGATACCCTTAAGAAAATCATTGAATAAAAAGGATTATCTGCCTGAATAAGTTTTAATGTGGATAAAAGTGCCCTATTCTGGGGAGAAAAGTGACAAAAGACATTTATTGGTAAGGAAGAGAAGTAAGCACCAGGATTTAAGGCAGTAAAGGATGGATTAACTCTACTGTTTTGTGCAAATGCAGTGAGGGTTATGATCAGGACTGCCCTTATCTATAAAGCTGCTAAGCCCTGAGCCTCAACGGGAAAAAGTAAAGACCAGCTTCCATTTCTCTGCTTGTACAAGACCTGGACAAGGAGAACCCCTTTTCTGCATTGGATCCATCAGTGCTTTGTCCCTGAAGTCAGGAAATACCTTGCCAGCAAAGGACTGCCTTTAAAGGTTCTTTTGATATTGGATAGTGCCCTCTGGCCTCCTGGAACCCCATGAGTTCAACACCAAAAGTGGCAAAGTAGTCTACTTGCCCCTAGACATGCTGTTTGCAATTCAGCCTCTAGACCAGGGGCTCATAAGGGCCTTTAAAGCTCATTACACAGCGTACTCTATGGGAAGAACATCATTAAAGTCTGGAAGGATTACGCCACTGATGACATGATTGTTGTTATTGAAAAAGCCAGCAAGCCCGAAACAATAAATTTCTAAGGGGAAAACTATGCTCAGATGTTGTGCATGACTTCACGGGATTTACAACAGAGCCAATCAAGGAAGTAAGGAAAGATATTGTGGATACAGCAACAAAGCTGTGTGTGAGTGTGTGTGTGTTGTGGGGGGGGGGAGGTATGTGAAGGGTTTCAAAATATGGATCTTGGAGAAACTGAAGAGCATATAGACACCACACCAGAGGAGTGAAGAGAGATGACTTGATGGAGTTGCGTGCTCCCGAGCCAGTGCCAGAAAATGAGGAAGAAGACGTAGAAGAAGCAGAACCAGAAAACAAAGTGACGTTAGGGTTCCAATGATTCTTTTTGGCTTCTTTTATGACATGGATCTTTCTATGATATGGGCACTGAAACTTAAGCCACTGGTGGAAGAAGGATTGGTACCACATAGAAACATTTTTAGAGAATTAAGATGAATTTCCATGAAGTTCCGCTGAGTGTGCCTGTCTCTCCTGCTTCCCCTTCCTCCTTGTCCTCCTCTGCCACCCCCGAGACAACAAGACCAACCCTTTCCTTCCCCCTTCTCAGCCTGCTCCATGTAAACCCAACAAGGATGAAGACCTTTATTGATTCACTTCTACTTAATGAGAATCTAACAACAGTATAGCAAGAACTGTGTGAGACATTTTTGTGTCATCATTGCCATTATTGCCTAAGTATCGCATATAGAACATCACGTGCTTTCAGAGAATTGCTGTGCAGTATGCCTCTCTCCAGGAATTAGAGAACTGTGTCAACCTATCATCACTGGTAAGTGTTTTACAAAAATGTAACAATGCCTATAACACTAGATTATGAATATGATTGTAATGCTGTATGCCATAATAATTTTCTAATGAGTCATCCATTATTGTATAGGCAAGGCTAGGCTACCACAAAGCGATCATATCAATTTACACTAGGCTTCCATAAAGCAATCATATTGCTTTATTATCAATACATGAATATTTATACATATTTTCTCATATTTTATTTTTGATATTTAGTGTTAATAATATGTATATCATCTACAGTGATTTTTAATGATAAAGACAATAATGATGTAGATACTAACAGATTTATCTTGTAAAGAGATGACATAAACTTATGATATTGATAAATACAGTAGAGTACTATAAATGCATTTTTTCTTATGATTGTCTTAATACCATTTTCTTTTTTCTAGCTTACTTTATTATAAGAATACAGTACATAATACACATAATATACAAAATATGTGTTAATCAACTACTTATATTATCAGTAAGGCTTCTGGTCAACAGTAGCTTACCATTAAGTTTTCAGGGAGTCAAAAGTTAATATAAATTTCCGACTGCTCAGGTGCATGGGTAGAAAGGGGAGTGTGTTGGTGCCCTAACTTCCATGTCGTTCAGGGGTCAACTGTGTATGTATTATGGATCTACCTAACTTTTCAAACTTGTGGGAAATATGCTTGTTGAGCACTGTCTGCAAAAATTCTTGGATTAAAAAAGTGCCATTTTTCTCAAGTATCTGAACCAGCGAAGTCCACTGTTCTGATTGTGCTGGGCTCACGCCAGTTATCTGTTTTAAATTCCCATGGTGGGTTTCCTGGTAAGACCTGGAGTGACACAGGGCATGCTCCTCTGCAGGTCCACCTCCTCCCGTGTTGACTTTATATGAATAGAAATTTAGTTATATCCTCTATTTGGTAAAAGAGAAATAAATGAATCTTGCTGAAAGAAAAAAATATTTAAAGAACTAAACCAGAGGCATGATAGGTTTGGTTAGTAGCTCCTAAGATACGGCCCATTCCTTACATAGGAAACCAGGGAAGAATAATTGATGTGCTCTTTAAATATTGTGAATATTAGATGTAGTGATATGTGAGGTTTACCTCTGTTTTTGATTCAAAATCACTGCAAATCTTGCTATTTCAAAGATACAAATTAACTCCATGTTTTTGGCATTCTCTCCCTTAACTTGGTGACATGAGGTATAACTTCTATACAGTAAAATGTGGCTATTTTAAATGTAAAATCCTAAACGTTTTGACAAATGTATATGCCTGTATAACTAACCATCAGCACAATCACAACAGGGAACATTTTCATTACCCTGAAAAGTTCCTTGTGTTTCTTCCCAATTTCCTCACCCACTCACTCCCCAGCCTCTGGCATCCACTAATTTGCTTTCTGTTATTGTAGATTAGCTTTGTCTTTTATAGAACTTTATATAAATGGATTCATACAACATCTACACTTTGTGTCTGGTTTCTTTGGCTCAGAATGTTTTTTGAGGTTCGTCCATGTTGCTGCATGTACAGCTCTAGAATATGTATTTTTATTAGGCCTATTTATCCATCTATTCCAGAAATATCTGCTGGATACCTGCTATGGATACTGGGCTCTCTTCTTGATGATGGAACAACTGTGAATAAAAGAGGCAAGTCCTGGCTTTCATGGAAGTTGCATTTTAGTGGAGATAGAAAGTGGACACACACAAAAATGGTATAATTGCTATGGAGCAAAAATAAGGAAGAAAATGGGTGTGGGGAAATGCTTGGGAAACTTTAGAAAAATTATCTAGGAAACTTCACTGAAAGTGTGTTTTTGAGTATGAAGGAGCAGAGAGAGCAGGCATAAAAATATTTAGAGAAGAGCATTCTGGGAGAAGCAAGGGCGGATGGCTTGATGCGTGCCTATAGAGTCTAAGAAATCCAGAGGGGATTAGATGGAGTGAGGAAGGGAAGTGAAATGGGAGATGAGATCAGAGAGGAGAGAGTGGAGACTAGGGAGTGTGCAGATTTTTTAGGGTTCTGTAAGCAGTGTAATGTTCTAACTTTGAGTGAAATAGGAGGCATTGGAGATTTTGAGCAGTGGAGTACCATGGTCTGACTTACATTTTAAAAGGATCCCTTTGGTTGCTGTATGGAGAAAAGACTGTGGGGAACAAGGAAGAACAGTTAGAAAGCTGTTGAAACTTTCCATGCGAGAGATGATTGTGGCTTAGACAAAGTGGCAGTGGTAGAGTAGTGACAAGTGGTCATATTCTGAACATGTTTTCAGGGTAGAGTCCACAATATTTGCTGATTGATTGAGTGCAGTTTGAAAGAAAGAAAAGAACTAAGGATGACTCAACGGTGTTTGGACTGAGTAAGTGGAAGTACAGAGTTGGCCCTAGGACAAAAGAGAGATTGTGGTATGATAGAGTTTACTTCATTAAATTTCAAATGCCTGAGTAAGCAGAGATAAGTCTGGACATTAGAGGAGAGAGTAGAACTAGAAATGTACATTTGAGGTCAACAGCAGCATGTGGATGGTATTTAAGGTCGTGAGGCTGAATAATATTAACAATTTTTGTGTAAAGAAGAGAGGTCTATGCACCAAGCAATGAGATGCTCCAACATTAGGTGTTTTGAAAATAAGGATGAAGCAGCAGAGGAGATTAAAAGAAGGGGATAGTGTAGTGCAAGTAATCAGGAGGCCCTGTGTCCTGGAAATCAAGTAAAGGAAGTTGTTCTAAGAAAAGGAAGTATGTGTCAATGACCTCCAATATTGCTGATAGTTCAAATAAAGTAAGGACTGAGGATTGGCCCTTGGATTTATCAACAGGGAGGTCATCAGTGACTGTACAAACAGGTTTAGTGAAGTAGATGTGAGTAAAATCCTTATTAGAATTAATTTTTTAAAAAATATGAGAAAAGAAATTGTAGACAGTATGGACAACGTTTTGAGGGATTTTACTATAAAAGGGAGCATTGAAATGTCAAAGTGATTAGAAGTGAAAGCAGAACCAAGAGAAGCATACTTTTTAAGATGGGAGAATATTTTTCCTAATAGAAATGATCTGTTAGAGAGGGGAAAATTGATGAAGGAAAGAAGGGAGATGCTGAAGTGATACAGGATGGAATCTAGTGCAAAATTGGAGGGGTTGGTGCTAAATAGGAGCATGGGGAGTTTACCCAGAAGGAAACACAGGTTTACTGGCCCCAGATGTAGACAGGCGCATAGATATGATGGGGAGCTTGTGGAAACTGTCTTTTAATTCTTCTATTTTAAGAGTGAAAGAAGGAGCAAAGGCCATAATCTGAGAGGATGAAGGCTAAGGTATTAACTAAAAGAGGCAAAGTAAAATAGTGAGAAAGAGACAGCTTAGGTGAGTGCAAGAATGGACTAGGGACACGATTTTATTGCTCTGTAGCACCAATATTGACATTTTGGCTATGATTTAAAGTGAGACCAGTCAACAGGGTTGTGTGTTCTTCTCCAGCCTCATTCAGCTTTGGGTGTGCGTACCTGTATCACATTTGCACAAGGGAAGGGCTTTATTTAATTAAAACTGAGGTGTTTCAGTTATCAATTGCTGCATGACATATCAAAAACATAGTAGTTTAAAACAACAATTTATTATTTTTCAAAATTCTGTGGTTTGACCTTTTGGTTCTTCTGCCTCACAAGGAGTCAGGCAGGGCTGCAATAACACAGTGGACCTGACTGGGCTGAAATGTCCACAATAGCTCTGTATGTGTCTCATATCTGTATCTTGGCAGGGAGGAACACTGGTTTTAGCTGGTATGCTGGAATGTCTGGGCTTCTCTGTCTACACGTAATAGACTCTTCCATTCCACCTGGCACCTCCAACAAGGTAGTCACACTTACTACATGGCAGCTCAGGGCTCCAAAAGGGAAAAAGCAGAAGCTGCAATTCTTTTTAAGACTGAGACCTAAAACTGGCACAGCATCACTTCTGTCACGTTCTGTTGAATAAATGAGGGAAGAAGATGACAAGAAGGTGTGGTATCGTGGGGCTATTTTTAGAGACTCACTATCAGAGCCACACTCCTGTGGCTTTCATTGATCCATATCTCTAACATGTATAAAACATATTCACTTTGTTCCCAAGACCTCAAAACTTTTGTCTCATGACAGTGTTATGCTCAAGCTGTAAAGTTCAGTATGGGTATAGATGGGGATCATTGGGTGTATATCCTCTTTGCGTGAAGGTGTGTGAAGTAAAGAGACAATATCTGACCCCTTTCCCCCAAATACCAAAAACAAAATAGTGAGAAAAAAACTGGGAATAAATATACCCTTATTTAAAAGTGAATGAGGGCCCTGGACAGTGGTGCTCAGTTGGTTGGAGCATTGTCATGTAATCCCAAGGGGTGGTGGGTTCGATTCCTAGTCTGGGCACATGTGTGGGTTGCAAGTTTGGTCCCCAGTCTGGTCGAATGTGGGAGGCAGCCAATCAATATTTCTCTCCCTTCCTTCTTTCCTCCCTCCTTCCCTCTCTCTCTCTGAAAGCAATGAAAAAAAAAATCCTTGGGTGAGAATTTTTTTTAAAAAGCGGGTGGTGAGGTAGGAAGCATATGAGTCACTGGTCCATAGCAATTCTGAAACCCAGCTGGGTGCATACCACCAACATTCCCTGTTCCAGGGGCAAGGAATATACATTTATTAAGTCAGAAGTTTGCTTTTGAGACTAGCTGTTTTTGGGTCTTTGTTCTCTTATTTGGGCTCTAGGCTCCACAGAGACCATTCTTCTCTTTCCATAAGGCATGGCCCGTGTTTGCATCTGATAGCACTTTGAGCCTGATTCTTGCTTTTTAGAAGTTGTGGCCCTAAGAATATTTTCTTTTTGAATTATTTCTGTTCCTTTTAGTCTAAGCTGATATAATTTCTTTAAAAACTTTGTGGGTTTCTATGTATCAAATTATATCCACTCCATTAAACAAAGCCTTATTCTGCTTGGATATCTCCTTAGACAAATCACTTTTCACTAAGTACCTTTTCTATCTCTTATGACATAACAGGTGACACTCCATAACCCAGATCCCCTGTTTTCTAGCCTTGATCGAAATGTTTTCATTGTCCTTTCAGTCTTTACTAATTCTATTGATAAAACTCTTCTTTCTGTCTGGTCCCACAAGACAATGCCACCAATTTTAGGATTGTACTATGTCAGCACAAAACTTACAGGGAAAAAATGTATTTGTATATCGCTGCATTACAAATAGCCCCCAAAACTTAATGGTTTAAAGAAACAGCAATGTGTAATTTCTTACAATTAAGTGGGTTAGCCAAGCTGTTCTTTTGCATTATGTAGTATTGACTGGGGCTGCAGTCATCTAGAGCTGGAGCCTTGGCAGAAACATCCCTTCTCGTATGGCCTTTTCATGTAATGTCTCCATGGGGTCTCTCCAGCAGAGTAGCCAAATTTCTACTTGATAGCTTTGGGCTCCTCCAAATGCAAACACAGAAGCTGCCAGGTCTTTTTAATTTTTAGCCCTAGACTGGCACAGTGATATTTTCCAATGCATTCTGTTGGTTAAAGTGAACCACAGATCAGCTAGGTTCACTATGGAAGAGGAAGGATAGACTACAAAACAACATGAATGCTGGGAGGCATGTTTCATCAGGAGCTATCTTTGAAGACTAGGTGCCATACCAGACGAAGCGGGTGAAGTGGAGGGGCCCAGGAAGCTGAGAAAAAATGCTGGAAAATACCTTTAAGGATGAACTGTGGAACTGAAGCTAAATAAAGAGACAGAATGAAAGGTTGGGGAAAGAGTTGGTGTACAGGTGATAGAATCACTGGATCCTCATGGGGTTAAAAGCATTTTGGTGAGATTTGAGAGAGAGAGACTGAACTGGAAAGACAGGAAGTAGCACATGGAGTACAAGGAGGTTGAAACTGGATTACAAAGGAGTTGTAGGTATTGGTGATATCAAAGTCTAAGGCACTGGCTTTCATCCCAGGTTACACATTGCTATCACTTTAAGAACTTTTAAAAATTACCAATGTTTGATGGCTGAATAGTGTTTATGTACACATACCACACCTTCTTTATCCATTCATTCACGGATATCCATTCATGGATGGCAGGCATGTAAGTTGTTTCTATATTTTGGCTAGCTTGTGAATAATGCTTCAATAAACATGAGTGTGCATGAGAAAAAAGAATATTCTGCTATTTGAAAAAACATGGATGAAACTTGATGACATTATGCTAAGTGAGATAAATCAGACAAAGAAAGGCAAATACTGTATGATATCTCTTATACATGAAATCTAAAAAACTGAAATATCAAAGCTGTGAATAAGATGGTAGTTACCAGGGGTTGAGGGGGTGAGGAAATGAAAGAAATATTATTTAAGGGCACATACTTGCAATTAGTAGATAAATAAGTCCTGGAGCTCAAATACACAGCACAGTGACCACGGACAACAAAACTGTATTATAAACATTAAATTTGCTAAGAGACTGCATTTTAATTGTTTCCAGCAGAAGAAACTATATGTGATGCTGTAGAGGTGTCAACTTATGATACAATGGCAATCATATTGCCATATAAATGTATCAAATCAATGTTGTACATATTTTTGTTTTGTTTTGCTTTTTATTTTTTTAACAGTTGTCTCAATTTTTCCCACTTTTCCCTTCTCTACCCAGCACCTCATACTCCCTCCAGTGATCCCACTTCATGAATATAAGTTCTTTGGCAACTCCATTTCCTATTCTTGCTCTTAACATCCCTCTGCTTATTCTGTAGTACCTATTTGTACTTCTCAATCCCTTTACCTTTTCCCCCATTCCCCTAGACGCCCCACCCCACTGGCCACCATCCCATTGTTCTCCATATCTATGACTCTGTTTCTATTCTATTTGTTTGATTAGTTGGTTTTTTAGATTCAATTGTTGATAGTTATGAATTTATTGCTGTTTTAATGTTCATAGTTTTGATCTTCATTTTCCTCAAATAGTCTCTTTAACATTTCATATACTAATGACTTGGTGATAATGAACTCCTTTAGCTTTACCTTGTCTGGGAAGTACTTTATCTGCCCTTTGAGTCTAAATGATAACTTTGCTGGATAGAGTAATATAGGTTGTAGGTCCTTGTTTTTAATCACTTTGAATACTTCTTGCCATTCCTTCTAGCCTGCAAAGTTTATTTTGAGAAATCAGCTGACACTCTTATGGAAACTCCTTTGTAGGTAATTATCTGCTTTTCTCTTGCTGCTTTTAAGATTTTCTCTCTATCTTTAACCTTTGATATTTCAATTATGATGTGCCTTGGTGTGGTCCTCCTTGGGTCCAACTTGTTTGGGGCTCTCTGTGCTTCCTGGACATGTATGTCTATTTCCTTAACTAAATTAGGGAAGTGTTCTTTTATTATTTTTTCAATAGATTTTCAATTTATTGCTCTTCTCTTCTCCTTATGGCACCCTTATGATGTGAATGTTGGAAAGCTTGAAGTTGTCCCAGAGGCTCTTTACACTATCCTCAATTTTGGGGGTTCCTTTTTCTTCCTGATGCATTGACTGGATGTCTTTTGCTTCCTTATGTTCCAAATCATTGATCTGATTCTCGGCTTCATCCAGTCTGCTGTTGATTCCCTGTAGATTGTTCTTTATTTCAATTAGTGTCTCCTTTGCTTCTGATTGGATCATTTGTATGCTGTTGAAGTACCTACTGAGTTCCTCAAACATCCTTATAACAAGTGTTTTGAACTCTGCATCTGATAGATTGCTTATCTCCATGTTGCTTAATTCTTTTTTTGCAGTTTTATTCTATTCTTTCATTTGGGCCATATTTCTTTGTCTCCTCATTTTGGCAGCCTCCATGTGTTTGTTTCTATGCATTAGGTAGAGCTACTTTGTCCTGTAGGATCCAATGGCACTGTCTCCCCTATCCCTCAAGCTGGGTCCTTGAGGTGCATCCTTTGTGTGGGCTGAATACTCCCTTCTCTTGTAGATGTGTCTTGATTCCTATCAGCAGTTCAATGGGAGGGATTTACCCAGTCCAGACAGCTGATAGGACTAGTTGTGGCCCCTGACCAACAGCCACCTCCCTCTGTGGCTTGTATGATGCTCCAGCGTGGTCTGTAATTGTCTGCTGGGTGCACAGGCTCTGGGGTTTCCTGGGTGGTGCAGGCCGAGGTCAGCCTCCACCTGTGTTCTATCTGTGTGCCCTTGGCATAAGCTATAAAGTGATCTGCAGATGGCTGCTGCTAGTGCCAGGCCTGGGGCCACTCAGCAGGAAGTATGGGGGGCTGGGCTCAGCTTTCACTTGTTTGAGTGGATTTAAGAAGGTCTGAAACCTGTGCTGAGCCCAGCCACTGGAAAAGCCTCTGTTATCAGCTTGGGTAGTCCCATGAGTTGGATGGGATAAACCCCTATGTAACCATCCAGGTGGGGCTTTCCATTGAGCCAGCTTGATAGAGACTCAGATATGGTGCAGCTGCACCGTGACTGTATGGAGGAGAGCTCAGAAAAAGGTACAATGGCTACTGTCTGCAGTTCAGTCTGAAAGGAAGCTGTCCTCCAGCTCTTGCCCTGATGCCAGACACTTCAGTTCTTCCCTGTATGACACTAGGTGCTGTCCTGGTGCTGGAACCCAGAGGGAGTGAGTCTGAGTAGGTCTGTGTGTGGGGTCCACTCTCCCCCCCACTCCAAAGGAGATGCCTGAGAACCCCACAGTTTTTTCTGCTGACCCAAACCCCACTGGTTTTTTACAGGCAGAAGTTATGGGGATTTATCTTTCTGGCACTGAAACCCTGGGCTGGGTGGTCTGGTGTGGGGCTGGGATCCCTCACTCCCAAAATATCCCTCTATTTTACATCTGCCACACAGTTATAGGTGGGTTTGGAATCAGCCCATTCGGCATCTCTCTATATAAATTTTGGTAATAAAACTCGGTAATACAAATTTTGTGTCTCTGCCCTTTTGTCCCTCCTACTCATCTGGATGAATGTGGTATCTTTAATTCCTCAGTTGTTGGACTTCCATACAGTTCAATTTTCTGATGGTTCTGATTAATATTTGTTCTGTAGTTTAGCTGTAGTTTTGCTGTTACTGTGCAGGGAGATAAGCTGTGTTTTCCTACACCTCCATTTTGACTAGAAGTCTCCAATGTCATACGTATTAAATTTAAACAATGCTGCATGTCAAATGTATCTTAATTAAAGAATAATTGTCAAAAAATATTGGCAATATCTGGGTCTCTCCCAGACCAATAAAATCAGTACATTTGTGGTGACTCTGAAACATTCTTATTTCTTTTTTTTAAAGCTTTCCAGATGCCTCTAACATCCAGTGAGGGCCATGGACCATTTATCATACGTAATGCTCTTAAGATATTTACCACAGTATGTGCCACACTTTACCCTAAGTCTTTACTCACATTATTCACTTTGTACTCACTGAATTCTATGAGATACATAATATTATCTCCATTTTACAGATGAGAAAACTGAGGCCCGGAGGGGTTAACCAGGTTCCCCTGACTCCAAAGTCATATTCTTAACCTTCTAATATTTTCCCAACAAATGTGTGTGTGCGGTTGGGGGAGGGCGTTGGAGAAGAGAGGCATGATGACCACCAGCAGCCCTACACTCAAGTCCCTCATAACTGGAGTGGCGCCCCCTGAATGTATGGTCTTTTAAAATCTCATTAGTCAACTGCTTTAATATATAGCACAATAAATCTCTGGAGAGAGGAAAGCAAACTGTTCATGTGGCTTTAGAATACAGCATGCTGAAGAGGCACAATACTGGCCTGGTGATAAATGGCCAGCATCCTACCCTTGAAGACAGAGGTGAGGGTCTATCACGTCATCCTTGTCTTCATCCAGCATGACTGACATCTATTGCCAGCGTTCTGTGTTGCCCAGGTTACCACTTTGCTATTATGAACTGATAAACGTCCTGAAGGTCCAAATATAAATTTTAAAAAATTATCCAAAATGGTATCAATGGACACAAAAGTTCTTAATGCTTTAAGGAGGATATTGATGATATTTTTTTGTGTTATAACTTTCGTGTGTGTAAAAGGAGGCCCTTTTCCTCTCCCACTGGCTAACTCGGTTATTAGTACTGGAAAAATCTGACTGAACTGCCATTATCGCTGGGCCAGTGTTTTCCTGTCGTTTCAAGGCAGTGCCACCCATCAGGCCATTGCAGTGGCTTTCCTTCTCTTTACCCCCACGGGTGTCTTTGCTCAGATAACAATGTATCCAGTTTCTCAACATGTAGAACAGACAAAAGCAGGGCTTTTTTTCCTGAGGAGATTCAGAATGGGGCAAAGAACCCGTTTTTCTCCCCTGCCATGCTTCATTTTCTGGTGGCCTCAGAGGATGGTTCTTGGGATAGAATTTGAACTCCCCCTCCCCTCTCCAACCCCAGCAGTGGGATGCGAGGACCCTGCCCTGGAAGCCGGAAGACTCATGTTGAAGATTTCGTTGTGCTAGGAATTAAATTTGGCAAGATATTTAACCTCCCTGTCCTCTGAGGAAAAGGGGATAATGATGCTCATTCCAACTTCTGGGGTTATTGTTAGGATTGATGATGTCATGGATACAAAAGTGTCGTACAAGTGGTAAAAAATTAGTATAAACATGTAAAATGTCTTTTTGCACTTATATATCAATGTGTAATCAAAACACAGATATTTTTGAAGTTTATAATCTAGGAGACAGGCAAAATTACTAAAAGTACCCATTTAAAAATTTTTTGTGGCTCCAGTAGTTTTGAGATAGAATACAGCTAAGAATATTGAAATAGAATATCTTATAAGCAGCACAATGTCAATTTTACTAGCCACCTAATGTTAGCAAGGTGACCTATCATTAGTTAGGTGCTTTGTTCTACAAACACCTCAAGACAAGTCTATGGAAGAAAAAAAAGAGAAGAATTTAGAGTATAAAGGTAAATTGTGTGTGCAACAATGATAAATTCCGTGAGCTCATGGGGAAAGATCACTCAAATTAATTGGCATTGCCATCAATCACAGGCTGTTGATTGCTCCAGGAACAGGGTGTAAATCCCATGAAATGAAAAGTAGGGCTGCAAAGTATCAATCTATTTTACACTGCTGTTAAGAAAGGAAATGAGTAGCACTGCTCAAATGTTGTATTTCCACTTGCCAAATGCAACAATTAGACCCACGCGTTCATGAATCAACCTGTGAAGTGAATAAACCTTCTCTTCAACAGTTTCATGTCATTAGTTCAAATGGTGTAACATTTCTTACATAAAGAACTTAAGGAGAATAAATCCATTAGGGAAAGTGGGGGAATTTATTGTACTCCAAGGCTGTACTTTAAAACAGACCTCAACTGTACTCGAACAAAAAATAGCCTTGTGTTTAAGGATCGTCGATTCTAGCTTTGCACGAGCCGTTGTAAGAAACCAACAAACTGGACATGTATTTACTCCACCTCCTTACGCAAGGAACTGTGCAGCTTTGTGTTTGCGTCTCACCTAATGCCTAGTAGTTTGCTCCCAGGAGATTAGTAGAAAAAGACATGTGCCCCAGGTCAGCCATTACCATTTAATTTTTATTGATTTTTCCAGTGACATTTGTACTTTCTTCATTTCTACAACTGTGGAAAAAATAAAATCTGTACGCTAACACACCATTTCTGTTGGCCAGCTCAGAAACTTCCTGAAAACACCACTTATGAGTTATATCATTTCTCTCAAATGTACCATTTTTTTTCCTCCTTTTCCTCCAGGGGCTGAAAAGAACGCTACTCTACCTTTTCCATAAATATCAACAGTCCAGTGGAAAGCTGTTTATTTTTCTCCTGAAGCACATTAATGCTACCAACCAACAACAGCAGCTTTTCAAATGCAGAATGCGGGACAAGAAGGAGCCAGCCAAGCTCCTTGGTAGCAACAACAAATGCTTTTTTTAACCTCAGGCTGTGTGTGAGAAAGGATTTTCCTTTTTTCTTTCAGGGCCTCCTTTCCCATTCACCGATGTTCACCCCTAAACCTACTTCAGGGAGAATAAAAAGGGCTCAGGGACACTTTAAAGTTGGGCTATTGGAGAGTTAAAAACATTTATTTGTAGAACAAGCATTGGATACAGTAAGTTAAGCTTTTTCACATCAAAGTGGTTCATAATATATACATATTTTTACAGCCTCCTTGATTGAGAGATCTTTCTAAATTTTTTAAAGTATATAAATTAATTACATACACAAAAATCAATTACATTGCTCATCAATGTTCTGGGATATTCAGACGTTAACTAGAAAACTATGTGTCTGCTGCCAGAAAGTTCTAGCTTTTAGGCAGGAATTCACTTTTATCTCCAGGGAATAACTGACCTCTTAAGTTCTTTAGCTAGTTTAACAATTAGGGGTGCTAAATTCATAAAGGCAAGTCTTACACAGTGGATAATGGCAGCAGCCAAGCAGAGCCACACTGCACATATGCTGGTCATTGCAGAAAAGTAGGTCCTGGCAGGGTAAACAGGCAGTGCTTTCCATAAGAGCTCGACCTTTGTGAGCCCACTCTGTTCTTTCTTGCCTCAGCATCTATAACAATTCCTGTTGCCGTCCTTTATTTCTTTTTTTTTTAAATAATCTTGAATCTTTTCCTCTATCTTCTCAATTCCTAGGATTGTGTTTTCTATCAATTCCAGTACTGACAACAGTTTTTCATTAAAATTTTGAAAAGTATTCAGAAAACTCACAGACTATTTAACTAGCAAGTTGCTAAAATCAGAGCAATTAGAGAGGACATATGATCTTTCTAAGAGTACATGGTTAAGTTTTGCCAAGTCTATTGGAAAAGCCCAGATTTCTGCACTTTGTCAATTCACTGTTTTTTTTCCCCATTTCACTAATCCAATCTATGAGATAATTTTTGCGTATAAAACTGCAGCCTTTCTCTATAAATACAGTTTTTTTCCCCATGCATATCTCTCCACTCTCTGGACTCCTAGTCTACTATGGGTAGGGACTGTAACTCATTCATTTTTCATATTCAGCACCTCACATAGTGCCTAACATATTGGGTGCTCCATAAGATTGAGTATCATTCTCATTTACTATTTAATACTTCCATACGTGGCTCACGAGTGTGTCCAAGTTGATTAAAACTCTTCAAAAGCATAAATGATACCTTATTATTTTGAAGATACTCCAGTTCCCAGCAGCATTTAGCACACGTAGCCTTGGCTTTTCTTTTTAATTGAAAGCATAGAACAATGTCATACAATGACACTAACTCAATTTTCTGAAGAAGTGCTGTAGCAGGCTAAATAACGGCATCCCCAAAATGTCCTGTCCTAATCCCTGGAACCTGCGAATGTTGCCTCAGCAACAAAAGGAACTTTGAAGAGGTGATTAAGCTAAGGATCTTGATTTGGAAGATAATCTTGGTTTATCCAGGTGTGTCCACTGCAATCATAATGGTCCTTATCAGAGGGGTACGGCAGGGGTCGAAGCCGAAGGAGAAGGTGATGTGATGTTGGAAGCAGGGACAGGAGTGATGTGCTTTGACAATAAAGGAAGAGGACATAAGCTAAGCAATATAGGTGGCCATGAAGTTGGAAAAGGCAAGGAAACGGATTTTCCTTCACAGTCTCCAGAGGTACCAGGCTTTCCAACACCTTCATTTTAGCCTAGTAAAATGGTTTTGTACTTCTAACTTCCAGAACTCTGAGAGAATAAATTTGTGTAGTTTTAAGCCTTAATGTTTGTGGTACTTTGTTACAGCAGAATCATAAGAGACCGATATAAGTACTATGAAGGCAGTTTCTGTAAACTGAACAAGGTAAAGCATACGGCCACATTCTTGACAAACACACTGAATAACAGAATTAGAAAGGACTTTGAAAAATTATTTTTTCTGATCACCCAATCTGAGGCAAAGGATAGTCTGTAAGATGATGGTGGGCGGGTGTCTGTCCATGATACTTTTAAAGGTCTCTAGGAACAACTGGATTTTATTTTATTTTTCAGATTGGTAGAAGATAAAATTCTGTTTGCCTTTCATTCATTTGAAATACATATATGTCATTTATTATTTGTTTTTTCCCTAAGGAGAGAAAAGGCCAAGTTGTATTGCTAGCTAGCAAGCAACTTCACATACATTCTAACATAGATTTAAATCTGGAGATACCAGCAGTGGCAACCACGCAAAATGATCCAATAAACAGAGGGTTTGAGAGATGAAATATCTCATTTTCTTTAAGCCAATTTACTTCTGCTGTGGTCTGGCCCTGACCTCAACTCTACTTTTTAATCCCACCATTTGTGATGTGTGTGTGTCATGTTCATCTGAACTAAGCTTACCCTTGGCTTATGAAACATGTGAATTGGAAAGCTGTTCTCAAAATGAGCTCCCTCCTGGAGGATTTCCCAAAGCTCAGCCTGCTTTAATTACTTAACCAAGAAGTTTTCAATGAACTGTTTTGAACCTGACATTCACAATACACTTGCCTTGTACTGAGCAATGGCTTTATGACAGGAAGCTTTGTTAGCTGGACCACCCGGGGATTGCAGCTTGAATAGAATATGGCCGCCGGTCGACTGAAGAATGTAGGCTCCTCTGGACGTGCCACACCTGTGTCCCCTTAGCTGCCCCCAGCTTCTGTTCATTTCCCATGTAATTCAAGGAGTTGAACTTAATCTATAGAGCTGTGCGCCAATAGCCTCGTTTTGGGGTCCTTCTCAGGCCCTGGCTATGCTAGAAACCTCTTCCCTTGTAGTCCCCAAAGTGCCAAAAGGCTGTGCAGATTGGCATTCAGATGATATCTGAGATACATTAAATGGTGTTTATGCAACTATCCAAAATAGTTTGAGAGTGAAGTCTTCAGTTTAGGGCTATTCCCCAAACAGCCCACTTCCGTTTTGGCTGAATTCATCATCTTAACCATCAAAAGCAAAAACCAAAGTATTATTTTGGTTACAAGGACCAAACTTACTTGAATGTACTTACTCTTTCTGATGGATAGTCCTATAATTTCTACCCATTTGGTTAGTCTTTTAAACAAATCAATAGTCTTAGCTTGCTGTACCACACTACATTTCTTCTTCTGGAAATATATCATTGCGGGGGGGGGGCGGTTAGAACCCATTCTTTCTCTAATTTTGTGGTAGAATCCTAAGGATAGATTAAAATGTTACTCTATTGATCTCAGTGATTGGTTCAAGGGTGAACATATGATATAAGGTGTACCTGTCAGAATAAATGTTGGACTTTCTCTAGGAATTCTGGGGAAAAGACGTTTGCTCCTTTAGATAGATTTAAACCTAGAGGAATGGAGTTCTTAAACCTGTTGTCAGTCATTTGCAGCCACATGCAAACTAAGGATACAGCCAACCCTAAGAAATGAAGCCTAGAACTGGAGGATGAAAAACTGGTTCCTGATGTCACTGTTTGAATCCTGAATCAAGGTGTTCCTGGATGTTTTAGTTGCATAAGCCACCAAATTCCCTTTTTGCTTTAGCATTTTGGAGTTGGGGTTTGGTCAATTGAACTGAAGGAATAATAATTGTTATGAGGAAACATTGTAATAATATTGAAAGTTCAGGTATTGTTCAAATCCAATAGTTTAATGATGGTTATGAAATTCTGTGCTTCCTATCCACCTGTATTGATTCAGCACCAAGTTCTTAAATTAAAGTACTTTCTAGAACTCTCTCAGAAGTCAGGGAGGGGTACTTTTGCTATCATTGACATATCTAAAAATATAAAAGCCATTTATTTGTACCAGAAAAATCTTTTCTTTATTCATATGGTAAACACATAGTTGGCCGCTGTGGAAAAGTGATTAAAATATTTAATCCTGCTTGTTTAATTTAGCAGGTCCTACTTCTTCACCAGGTATATTGGATATGAATGTTTTATATACATTTCTGCTGCAAAATTCAAGTTGGGGAAAAAGTAAAAATACATTTATATTTATCCATTAGCACTCCTGTCAGAATTACCACATAATATTTATACAAATGGTAAGTTTTTTAGAATAGAGGGTCTTAATTATTGTTTTCTTTAGAATAGTAGATTAACTTTAGCAACCTGAAGTTTTTTTGTATTTTTCTTCGAAGAACCTGAAATTTTAACTTTAAATTTATTTTTGAGGTTAGTGATCAGGGAAAGATGGCAGTGAGGTAGGTGGGAGCGGAGCCCACTTCTCCCTGTGCCCAGCTGGAACACCTAGCCGATCTTCTGAGGAACAGAGTGAACAGCCAATTGAATCCCAACTTACATGAGGTTTAGAGGCCAAAAATTGTAGAGGACATTGAAAAATGGACAGTAAGGAGGTTGTGTTGTGAAGGTGAGGTCCCTGGGATCTGTGCCGGGACCAAGGCGGCTGTGGCCCCGGCCCAGGGCCTGCGGCAAGATGGGGGAGGAGAGTTAGAGCACCAGTTCCCTTGCCTACCAGAGCAGGGAGGGCAGCCGGGCACCAGGAGGGACCTGGGTGCCGGAAGTCGCTGGGGGGGAATAGAGACAAAGTGGGAGACACACAGAGGTAGTGTTCACCTGCTGGGACTGTGGATGCTGGCTAGGTCATCACCAGAGAAACTGGGGAGCTGGGTGACACCTGGAGAAGGGAGAGGAGTTGGCCCTGTCAGACCCTGACCCTAATAGTCTCTGTCTGAAAAGCCAGGCAGTTGTTAAGAACAGAGGGCTTAAACAAGAGGAGTTTACTAAAAAAAAAAAAAAAAAAGGTACATCTACACAATGGAATTCTACGCAGCAGAAAGGAAGAAGGAGCTTATACCCTTTGCAACAGCATGGATGGAACTGGAGAGCATTATGCTAAGTGAAGTAAGCCAGGCGGTGAGGGACAGATACCATATGATCTCACCTTTGACTGGATCATAATCAACAAAAGCAGAAAGCAAGCAGAACACAACAAGAGACATTGAAATTAAGAACAGTCTAACAATAGCCAGGGGGGAGGGGGGAGG